>PISX010014518.1:0-52745 GCA_004024625.1 Mellivora capensis
AACATGGGGGACTAGGGGGGCAGAAAAAGAAGAAAAGAAACAAGATGGGATTGGGAGGGAGACAAACCATAAGTGACTCTTAATCTCACAAAACAAACTGAGGGTTGCTGGGGGGAGGGGGTCGGGAAAGGTGGGTGGGGGAATGGACATTGGGGAGGGTATGTGCTATGGTTAGTGCTGTGAAGTGTGTAAACCTGGCAATTCACAGACATGTACCCCTGGGGATAAAAATTTGTTTATAAAAAATAAAAATTAAAAAAAAAAAAGAGGCGGATACTTAACCGACTCAGCCACCCAGGGGCACCTCCCCTCATTTTTTTTTTAAAATGAGCTTAACATTTCTTTTAGAGTATTAGTTCACCTTTAGGCCTTGATTAAAAATGACCTCATCCTTTGATGTCAGTAGAGTCCAGGTAACTGCCACAAAGTGTGACTAAGTTTGGGTGGCAAGAGCTAACACTTACCTCTGTGTTTCTAGGTCTCTGTGGCCTTTTGACTCATCTGCAGTGACTAAAATTCCTGTGAGCATTAATAGCCTTTAGGGATACATTGGTGTCTTATCCAAGGTGGTCATAAGGATGACAACAAGCTGAGAGGTTCCCAGAAGTACAATCACTCCCTAAATTCTTGGCACACTTGTCATTTCAGTTAAAGAAGATTCTATTTTCCAGCATAATCCAGTCTATTGTGTTTGTCTGAGACCTTCACTGAGGTAGTTGAAAAATGCAACTGGGAATTATGAGGAGATAAAAAGGAAAATCAAGGTGTTATATTCCTTTAAACAAATTTTTAACAATCAATTTGAAAAACTCAAGACAAAGAAAACAACCTATGTATAAATTAAACCCTGCATATCTACATCATATACATGAATGGTTTTCTAAACCAAATCTGTATCTAGCAATAAATAGGGCAGAGAAAGACAGCTTGTTATCTAAGAGCAGAGGTCAGCAAATGATAGACTGTGGGTCAAATACAGCCTGTCACATGTTTTGGTAAATGAAGTTTCGTGGAAACACAACCATGTATTGTCTATGGCTCTTTTTTGCCCTAACAGCAGCCTTGGGTGGTTGCCATAGAGACTGGCCCATAAAACCTAAAATATTTACTCTATGGCCCTTTGTAGGAGTTTGCTAATCCTTGGCTTAGAACCTTGCTGTTGTCTTATGATATGAGTCCGGGCCGGTGTTATATCCGGAGATAGATACCAAATCCCAGGGAAACCTATCTCTTTCAAGACTGTTAAAATTACCGATAAAATTATCTTTGGGATGCCTGAGTGGCTCAGTTGGTTAAGCGTCTGCCTTCAGCTCAGGTCATGATCCCAGAAGGCTGGGATTGAGTCCCACATTGGGCTCCTTGCTTAACAGAGAGCCTGCTTCTCCCTCTGCCTGCTCTGCCTGTTCTGCCTGCAGCTCTCCGTGCTTCTGCTCTCTTTCTGGCAAAGAAATAAATAAAATCTTTAATAAAAATTATCTTTGACTAAAATTATCTTTAACCAATTATTTAGTGAAGAAAACACTAACTTTTTAATTTTTAATTCCAATTTGTAAGTAAAATGTCACCAAATCATTTTCATAACAAAGAGTATATTAATTAAGATATAAATGGTTTAAAAAAAAAGATAGGAGTTTAGTCAAAACCCCACCCTGAAATGCAGGTGTCATGGTCTATTAAAGTATTGATTGCTATTATTTCTTTTCACTGCATGATCTGTCTATTAGTTTACCAGGGCATTCTAATCACATGCATTCTCTTTATTCTCTGATCTTCCAAGTGAGCTTCAGTCCTCCTGTGATTTCTCTCATAAAGGTAATCTCAGCTTCAATCTTGCTTTCTCTCCTTTAACCTCCCCTTCTCAGACTTCACAGTAGAATTTCCTCTTAATTCTGTTTCTTGGTTTCCCTTTAAGCCATTGTCTTAACCTTTTCACTGCCTTTGCTCTGGTCAGATTTATGGAATTATTTCAATATCTTCAACAGTGACCCTATTCCAGGCCAGGCCCATGCTAAACTCTCTTCTGAGCTGCCAAAATTTTCTTTCTAAAGATTAGCTCTAATCATTTTATTATCTATTTACAAATGTCAGTGGCTCCTCCTTGGTTAGAAAATAAAATCCATGCTCTTTAGTGTGATGTTCAAGGACTTAAATAATCGGATCTCTGTCTGAAATATTCTTTCCTTCCCCTCCAGCTTACTAACTCCTTTTTATTTTTAGAAGATGTATGTCTGGCATCAGTGTTCCCAGGGAATCTTTCCTGGCCACCTGCCCTCCTCCAAACCTAGATCAGCCTTCCTTATTCCCTGTTTGCCCAACACACCACAACATTCTGCTTATGCTGCCCATTTCTGTGGTAACATTCAGTTTCTGGGCTGGGGAATAACAGGAAACAAATCACTCTCAGGAGCAGAAGACTTGTCATGTTCTGCAGTGTCCTCATGGGACAACACCAACAACTCACAGTCACAGCCAGTTTATGAATAGCATGGGACATGTCCTCTGGTCTCCACAACTATTTAGAGAGGAAGGTGGGAGTGATGGTCCTCAAAGGAAGCACCAGAGACCCACATTTGCCTGTTGAGCTAATATAGTAATTTGTATCTGAGAGTTGGAGGAACCAAAAATCACTGAGATTCCAATTTTATCCCATACCTCTTACCTCCTCAGATAATTGCTGAAATAAAGTTAAGTCAGCATTCTGCCCCCAAACTACATTTCATATATATTTTCCCTTTGGTGAATGCCAGGAGAAGAGGGGGAAATCAAAGGATTGCTGAAAAGTGAGGTTGAAAAGTAGTTTGGGGCAGAATGCTATATATATATATATATATATATATATATATATGGTCTTTCCTAATGAACACACTTTCAATGCTCTGTGCTTTTGATCCTATTTTCCTATTCCAGGGTTACTTATCTCATTTTTTTTAACCTCTCAAAATCATAGTCACTCTGAGGCTTGACTAGCTCAAAGGCCATCTGTTCTCTTATTTCTCAAAGAAAATGGCTTCCTCTTATGTACTCATAGGTTCCTTAATCCTTACCCCTAGCATATAGACTATTGGGTGTATTTTTTTAAATGTTTTTAATTTATTTTTTAATTTTTTATTTGAGAGAGAGAGAGAGTATGAGAAGGGGGAGAGTCAGAAGGAGAAGCAGGCTCCCTACCAAGCAGGAAGTCTGATGCAGGACCCAATTCTGGGACTCCAGGATCATGACTTGAGCCAAAGGCAGTTGCTTAACCAACTGAGCCACCCAGGTGCCCCTGCATGGTATTTTATATCTTTGTATCTCTATTCCTGCTCTATGATGATGTGTCACTTGCCTTGTATTACCATGCCTTGCATGGTGCTTGATATATAAGAGAAGCTCAATAAATTGTGTGTGTGTGTGTGTGTGTGTGTGTGCACTTTACATTATTGAACTGAACTCTGGCATGAAGTGTTGAGTTTTAAATAGGTCCCGGAATACTTTTATGGGTGATGCCATTTTGCTCAACCACTTTAAATCATTGATGTTTGTTGTTGTTTTAATTGGGAGGAGATTATAAATTCACTCTAGTTTTCCAAAATGTACTTCTCAATTATCTTTCACAGTTTTTCTGTGCATTATCATTCAGATGAGTCTCTTTAGAGCAGCCCTGACAGGTAGTCTTTAGAGGCTCGAATTAAATGGGTGTTTTCATGGGCTCATGGGGAAGTTCTTAGCTTTTGCTTATTACTGACACTAAATCCATTCAACGCTCCTGAAAAATTTACTCTTCAGTTTAATATCTTAGTAAATTATCTTCCTTTTGGAAACATTTATTAGACGTTCCAAAAATAGTGTATGCTGTATATGGCTTATTTTTATAACTTTTTATAAGCTATTTATATATTTCTATAAGCTATTCACTTACACCAGAAAATAATGTTTCTGATATTTAATTTTAAGCACCAAATACAAAGAATAGCCTCACAAGTCCAGTGAGAAATAAATTGGATATGATCTCAACGAATGTCCCTTTCTCTGGGAACTGATGGCATAGAATTTTACCAGCTGTCTAAACTCACCTTGCTCTTCTTATGATTTATTGCCTGTGTGGTATGTCTCCACTTATAGAATGAGATGAGCTTCTCTACCCAGCAGCTGCAAGTGATTATTAAATGAAATGCAATGCAGACTGACAAGATCACTTCTGATTTCTCTAGCTTTCTTGTATCTCCAAGACTGATCTTTGACATTTATTCAATTGCCTTTTCAAACCTGGGTCTTCATTTGTACATTTTCAATTCCCAATGAATAAATTCACACAAATCTGTCAGAAATTGGCTTCTTTGAAGCTTCTGTTAACAGCTGCTAGAAGCAGCTGGACCCATAAACAGTTGAGAATATGACAAGCCATCCTACTACTTTGCCATTGAAGGTTGGGTTGGCTTTAAAACTTTCAACTGCCCTGATCAAAGTTAAAATAGACATGTATTGAATTGAGTTTTTTTTTAAGATTTTATTTATTTATTTGACAAACAGAGATCACAAGTAGGCAGAGAGGCAGACAGAGAGAGAGAGGGAAGCAGACTCCCCGCTGAGCAGAGAGCCTGATGCAGGACTTGATCCCAGGACCCTGAGATCATGACCTGAGCCAAAGGCAGCGGCTTAACCCACTGAGCCACCCAGGCACCCTGAATTGAGGTTTTTAAATGTGGATTTTTATGCATTGCCATTCCTTTTACCCTATATTTATTTAGTGCATCTATAATATAGGATGGTATAAAATGCCAAATATAAATATTATGGTATTATGATAAAGAAGAAATGACTTCCGTTTGGATTGCTGACAAAAGGAAGACTTCATTAAGAAGCTGAATCTTTAAAAAATTGACCAATATTCATTCATTCAGAAGGGAAATAATTAAACATTTATTTTGTAGAATGTACTTCACCAATTGGGAAATAGTGACACATGCCCCTTGCCTTTTATATATATAAATATATATAATATATATTAACTTATGTTATATAATATATATTTATCATATTTATATATAACATATATAAATATATATACTGTTTTTATGTGTTTTAAGCTACAATACTCATTATCTGTTAATTAAGCTGTCTCAGTACTCAAGAGATTATTGTTCTTCTATAGAAACTGAAGTGTGTTTTATACTGTTAATGCATTGTAGAAAGAATAAATGCTGTCTTTATAGGGGCTTCCAAAGAATTGTTGAAGGAGTTAAATATTTTAGATTAAATTCCTTATGTGTCCAGGAAGAGAATTTTTCCCTAATATTGAACAAGTCTAAGTGACCATTTGCAGAGTTAATGAAGAGTATTCTGTCTTGATGTAAATGCTGAGATTGATAATCATTTTAAATAGGCATATCAGGATTATAAATGATTTACTAGAAAGTTAATGGAGGCAATTCCACAAAAACAACCATTCAATTTTGTGAACTCAGCTATCTATAAGGTGTATTATTTATGAATATTGAGCTTGGGAGAGAACTTATTAGTTTGTCATGGAAACAAAGCACACTGAAATGCAAAATACTTATTTTTCTGGACTCATTCTAGAGGTTATACTATGAATTAAGATAAATTTTATAGAAAACTTTGTAAAGCTCAGAGGAGTCAGAGACAATGAAAATCATGTCTCAGGCATCATATTGTATAGAATATGATTGGAAGATAAAAATCTCAAAGGATTAATTAGAATAAATCAGAACAAATGCTATAATGGTAGTGTGGGATAGACAGAAGGTGTATGTAGAGAAATGAAGAAGAAAGAAAATTGGGAAACTGGAAGCATGTGGACAAAAACCCAAAGTTCATAAGTGAGCATGGTGTGTTTAAAGATCAGCAAGGGGGACTTGGGCACAAATTGAGGAATTCTGTTGACATGAAATATACAGAAAATCAAGAGAGCATGGTAGTGTAGTGTCAAAAGGACAATTTTTTTTGTTTTGTTTTATAAAACAATGGTAAATTTTTAACAGGAATGGCTAGAATACTATGAAGATCAGTTAGGGGAGCAGAAGTATAGAGAATAAAATGAAATGAGAAGGAAACATAAAACAACAAGTTAGTACACCATTGTAGAATGTAGGTACAAGGTAAGGCTGTGGCTGTTGAAATGAAAAAGTTAGAAGAAAGAAGAACAAATGGGAAGGAACAATTGACAACTTTGTGGGAGACCGAAGAAGAGCAATTTCAAAAATTACTCCAAGACTTCAAGTTTGGGTCTTGGGAAAGAGGTAAATTTATTGGCAGAAATGAAAAAATCAATTTGGATAGGAGATATTAAACTTTGTTTTTGAATGTGTTTCATTTGAGTTGAATGGTGAAGTATCGAAGTAATGGTACCATAGAGAAAGCATGCATAAGGACAAACACAAATTAAAAATGTGAAACTTAATTCTCTGTTAAAAACAAGGGAGGAGAGAAGAGAGAGGAAAGATGGCAGAAGAGTAAAGGACCTGCAATTCATCTGATCCCTTAAATTCAGCTAGATATCTATCAAATCATTCTGAGAGTTCAACCTGAGATCTAAGAAAAGAATTGCCACAGTTCTACAAATAGAAACATGAACATTTTTTGCAACAGGAGTGAAAAGCCTTCAGGGAACAAAAGCCTCATAGGGCAAACCAAAACAGCTTACACTGATCCTGGCTCCTGGCAAGGGGTAGTGCATTTTTGCCCCAAAGACACCTGAGAATCTGAGAATCAAGGCAACAGGACTTTCCCCCAGAAGACCAACAAGAACAACAGTCTAATACCAAGTTTATGGATCACTCAGAACTGAAAAATTCCTGTGCTGGGGAAAATTATATAGTATTTGAGTCTTTAGTCTTTCAGTTTAAAATTTTCCTTTTCTTTTTCCTTTTTTTAAATTTTTCAACTAGTTCCTCATTTTATCAACTGGTTGTTAAGTCTTTTTTATTTTAATTTTTAAATTTATATTTTATAGATATATTCTTCATTTTTGCATTCATATATATATATATATATATATTCTTACTTTCTTTATAAATTTGGGATTATTTCTTCTAATAAACAGACCAAAATACACCAGGACTAAGTGGATCACCCTGTTTTGTCCACCTGTGAGATTACATTCTCCCCCCCTTTTTTTCTTTTATTTTTCGATTTCTGATCTCTTCAGATTTGTCTAGTGTGCATTTCACTGGGGTCGTGGTTGCTATTTATTTTGTTCTCTCACTCATCTTTTCATCTCTGAACAAAATGACTAGAAGGAGAAATTCACAGCAAAAGAACCAGAGGTACACAGATCTAATTGATATGGATATAAGTAATGTCAGAGTTGGAATTGAGGGTAATTATTACAAAGTTACTAGCTGGGCTTGAAAAAAAAGCATAAAAGACACTAGAGAATCTCTTAGTGCAGAAATAAAATCTAATCAAGCCAAAATTAAAAATTATTTAACTGAGATGTAATCTAAAATGGATGCTCTAACAGCTAGTGTAAATGAGGCAGAAGAGAGAGCCAGCGAAATAGAAGACAAAATGATGGAAAGTAAGGTAGCTGAGGAAAATAGAAAAATCACTAATGGACCATGAGGGGAGGCTTTGAGAAATCAGAGATACCATAAAGTGAAGTAATATTAGAATTATTGGGTCCCAGAGGATAAGAAAGAAAGAGGGAGATAGAAGGTATATTCGAACAATTCATAGCTGAGAACATCCCTTATCTGGGGAACAAAACAGGCATTCAATCCAGGAGGTACAGAGAATGCCCCTTAAAATCAATAAAAATAGATCAACACCCCAACATATAATAGTGAAGCTTGCAAATTTCAGAGATATAGAGAAAATCCTGGAAGCATTTCAAGACAAGAGGTCCTTAATGTACAAGGTTAGAAACATTAGATGGGCAGAAGACCTATCCACAGAGACCTGACAGGCCAGAAAGGGTTAACGTGTTATATTCAGGGTACTAAATGTGAAAAACATGTAGCCAAGAATACTTTATCCAGCAAGGCTGTTATTCAGAATGGAAGGAGAGATAAAGAGCTTCCAGGACAAATAAAAACTAAAAGAATTTGTGATCACTAAACCAGCCCTGCAAGAAATGTTAAAGGGGAAACTGTAAATGAAGAGAGAACCCAAAAGTAACATGGATCAGAAATAAGCAGAGACAATATAGAAAAACAGGTACTTTACAGGTAATACAATAGCACAAAATTCATATCTTTCAATAGTTATCCTGAATGTAAATGGGCTAAATGCTCCAATCAAAAGACACAGAGTATCAGGTTGGATAAAAAAGCAAGATCCATCCATATGCTGTCTATAAGAAACTCATTTTAGAACAAAAGACACCTCCAGACTGAAAGTGAGGGAGTGGAGGACCATTTATCATGCTAATGGATATCAAAAGAAAGCTAGAGTAGCATTTCTTATATTAGACATATTAGATTTTAAGCCAAAGACGGTAGTAAGAGATGAAGAGGGGCACTATATCATGCTTAAAGCGTCTATCCAACAAGAACATGTAACAATTATAAATATGTATGCTCTTAACTTGGGAGCAGCCAATTATATAAACCAGTTAATAACAAAATTAAAGAAACATTGATAATAATACAATAATAGTAGTAACTTTAACATCCCATTCACAGCAATGGACAGATCATCAAAGCAGAAGATCAATGAGGAAAAGATCTTTGAATGTCACATGGAACAGATGAACTTCACAGATATACACAGAACATTCCATCCTAAAGCAACAGAATAGACATTCTTCTCGAGTGCACATGGAACATTCTCCAGAATAGATCACATACTGGGTCACAAGTCAGGTCCCAACTGGTATGAAAAGATTGGGATTATTCCTTTCATATTTTCAGGCCACAGGGCTTTGAAACATGAGCTCAATCACAAGAGGAAATTTGGAAGGAATTCAAATACGTGGAGGTTAAAGAGCATCCTACTGGAATGCCTGGGTGTCTCAGTTGGTTAAGCAGATGCCTTCAGCTCAGGTCATGATTCCAGGGATCAAGTCCCACATCAGGCTCTTTGTTCAGTGGAAACCCTGCTTCTTCCTCTGTTTGCTGCTCCCCCTGCTTGTACTCTCACTCGCTCTGTCTCATGTGCACTCTCTCTCTAGCAAATAAATAAATAAAAGTCTTTAAAAAAATAAAGAGCATCCTACTAAAGAAAGAATGAGTCAACCAGGAAATTAAAGAAGAATTTAAAAAATTCATGGAAACAAATGAAAATACAACTGAACAAACCTTTTGGGATGCAGCAAAGACAGCATTAAGAGGGAAGTATGTAGCAATACAAGCCTTTCTCAAAAAATTAGAAAAGTATCAAATACACAAGCTAACCTTAATCTAAAGTAGCTAGAGAAAAAAAAAAAAAAACAGCAAATAAAGCCTAACCAAGCAGGAGAAGAGAAATAACAAAGATTAGAGCAGAAATCAATGAAATAGAAATCAGTGAAAAGAATAGTAGAACAGATAAATGAAACTACAAGCTGGTTCTTTGAAAGAATTAATAAGATCAATAAACCCCTAGCCAGACTTATCAAAAAGAAAATAGAAAGGACCTAAATTAATAAAATTATGAACAAAATGGGAGAGATCACAACCAATACCAAGGAAATACAGAGAATTTTAAGAACATATTATTAGACAGTCTGGAAGAAATGGATAAATTCCTAGAATCTTACAAACTACCAAAACTGACACAGGAAGAAATAGAAAATCTGGACAGACCCATAACCAGTAAGGAAATTGAAGTCATAATCAAAAATCTCCCAACAAGAGTCCAGGGCCTGATGGCTTCCCAGAGGAATTCTACCAAACATTAAAAGAAGAACTTATACCTATTCTTCTGAAGCTGTTTCAAAAAATAGAAATGGAAGGAGACCCAAACTCACTCTATGAGGTTAGTGTTACCTTCATCAGAAAACCAGACAAAGACTCCACCAAAAAGTAGAATTACAGACCAATATCTCTAATGAAACTGGATGCCAAAATTCTCTTGAAGATAATAGCCAAAAGATTCCACCAGTACATTAAAAGAATTATTCATCATGATGAAGTGGGATTTATCCTGGGCTTCAAGGATACTTCAACATTTGCAAATCAATCAAATTGATACATTACATTAATAGAAGAAAGAAAAAGAACCTCTCAATTGATGCAGCAAAAGCACTTGACAAAAAAAAAAAATACATCCTTTCTTGATTAAAACTCTCCACAGGAATAGAAGGAACATACCTCATTATCATAAAAGCTGTCTATAAAAAGCCCACAGCAAATATCCTTCTCAATGGGGAAAGACAGAGAGCTTTTCCCCTAAGGTCAAGAATATGACAGGGATGCCCACTCTCACCACTGTTGTTTAACATAGTACTAGAAGTCCTAGTCTCAAACATCAGAGAACAAAAGAAATAAAGGCATTCAAATTGTCAAAGAAGAAGTCAAACTCTCACTCTTTCCAGATGACATGATATTGTATGTGGAAAACCCAGAAGACTCCACCCCAAAATTGCTAGAACTCATACAAGAATTCAGCAACATGACAGTATATAAAATGCACAGAAATCAGTTGCATTTCCATACACTAATAATGAGACAGAACAAAGAGAAATTAAGGAACCTATCCCATTTACAACTGCACCAAAAACCATAAGGTACATAAGAATAAACCTACCCAAAGGATCTGTACTCAAAAAACTATAGAACATTTTTGAAAGAAATTGAGAAAGACACAAAGAAATGGAAAAACTTCTCATGTTCATGGATTGGAAGAATAAATACTGTTAAAATGTCTATGATACCCAAAGCAATCTACATGTTCAAGGCAATCCCTATCAAAAGACCATCAACATTTTTCACAGAGCTGGAAAAAATGATCCTTAAATTTGTTTGGAACAAGAAAATATCCTGAATAGCTAGAGGAATGTTGAAAATGAAAACCAAAGCTGGTGGCAGCACAATCCTGGACTTCAAGCTATATTACAAAACTGTCATTATCAAAAGAGCATGGTATTGGGGCACCTGGGTGGCTCAGTGGGTTAAAGCCTCTGCCTTCGGCTCAGGTCATGATCCCAGGGTCCTGGGATCAAGCCCCACATCAGGCTCTCTGCTCAGCAGGGAAACTGCTTCCACCTCTCTCTCTCTGCCTGCCTCTCTGCATACTTGTGATCTCTGCCTCTCAAATAAATAAATAAAATCTTAAAAAAAAAAAAAGAAGAGTATGGTATTGGCACAGAAACAGACGCACAGATCAATGGAACAGAATGGAGAACCCAGAAATGGACCCTCAACTCTATGGTCAACTAATCTTTGATAAAGCAGGAAAGAATATCCAATGGAAAAAGGACAGTCTCTTCAACAAATGGTGCTGGGAAAATTGGATAACCACATGTAGAAGAATGAAAATGGACCATTTTATTATACCATACACAAAGATAAACTAAAAATGCATGAAAGACCTAAATGTGAAATAGGAATCCTTCCAAATCCTAGACGAGAATACAGGCAGCAATCTCTTTGACCTCACCCACAGCAACTTCTTGCTAGACATGTCTCCAAAGACAAGGGAAACAAAAACAAAAATGAACTAATGGGATATCATCAAGATAAAAAGCTTCTGGGCCACAAAGGAAACAGTCAACATACTGAATGGGAAAGGATTTTTTCAAATGACATATCAGATAAAGGACTAGTATCCAAAATCCATAAAGAACTTATCAAACTCAACACCCAGAAAACAAAATAATCCAGTCAAGAAATAGGCAGAAGATATGTACAGACGAAATGTCTGTAACTTCTCTAAAGAAGTCATACAAATAGCCTATAGACACATGAAAAAGTGCTCCACACCACTCGGCATCAGGGAAATACAAATCAAAACCGCAATGAGATACCACCTCACACCAGTCAGAATGGCTAAAATTAACAAGTCTGGAAATAGCAAATGGTTGGTGAGGATACTGAGAAAGAAAAACCCTTTTACACTGTTGGTGGGAGTGCAAGCTGGTACGGCCACTCTGGAAAGCAGTATGGAGGTTCCTCAAGATGTTAAAAATAGAGTTCCTGTATGACCCAGCAATTGCAATTTATTGGCTTCTTAGGGTAAGCAGCTAAAGGTAAGGTATAGGGTTTTAGGGATTGGTAACAGTTTGGAACAACCAGCTGAAGAAAAGAGAATGGACACAGAATTCCAGAGGGCCAAGTAAAGGGTTGTCAATGTGAGCTGAGTAGCCAGCTAAGGCTGTCAGCTTCAGTTCTCCAGTAATGCCTAGACTCCAGACACTGATTGCTGCCTATTCCTATGCAGATGTGGACTTAGGGCAAATGCCCACATGTGGCTTCTTATCCTCTGCCCTCAACTCACATCTGTATAAAGGGAAACAGTTAACAATTGTTATCAAGTGGAATTTTGGGAAAGGTGAAGAAATTATAGCACCTGAGTGGGTTGGAGGGGGTGTGTGTGGGAGAGTAGTATGAGTATGTGGGGGTAGAAGTAGGCATTATTTTCTGTTTTGCTACCAAGGGACTTGCTTGGGGAAGAATGGTATGGGCTGCCCTGTCATGGCCCTACCTCTTGCTGTTCTTAGGCTCCTCCCACCCCCAGAGTCACACAATTCAGCAAAAGCAGCAGTAACAGCAGTGTTCCATTGTGTAGCTTCATATTTTTCTCTTAGGCATTTGTAAATGTTTAAAAAATGGTATAGGTTTTGAATAAATAGTACACAATTCCATCAGCTTTTAATATATGTGACACACATATCTCTACATGGGTTGTATTTTTCCTAACTTATAATTTTTTTATGTCATTGCAGAAAGAAGTAAGTCTAAAATGATATTAGCATTGAATAAGAGTGTTTTAACTTTCAAGGGAAATTATTTGGATATTTAATTATATTAAAATATGATTAGTATATTTTTGAAGTATTATCAAAGCATAGAATTTAAAGATATTTCAGGCTCAGAAAGGCAATCAGAGTCTATGGCAAGTAAGGGAATTCTCTTTTTTCTCTTTAAATATGTTCTCAAAATGCTTGGTCATCAGCTTGTAAATCCCCAATAGATTTCCCCAGGGCAGATGATTATTCTAGGGATACAGAGCATCAGCATTTTTGCTGTGTTTTTTTCCCTTGGTGAATAACAGGGGAATTTTTTCAAAGACAAAGCAGCTCTTCAGAACTGTATTCCTAAATCTGTGATCCCATCAGACGTGGGTAGGGCAGGAATTTCCTTTCCTCAACTCGGAATTAGTGAGACAGCTGTCAGACTTGCTATACTTGCCTATATTCTCATGCTTAGGGCGTTCTCCTTACCTCATCATTCCACCCTCTTTAAAAAATCATCTGAGAAAGCAAGAGTGTGACTAAGGCCATGTTCAGCACCATAGAGATTTTGCTGGAAACCCAGGAAGAAATTATTATATACAAAGTTCCTGGTATATCTGCTCAACAAACTGATAAATCAGAAATACTGGCCAAATAAAGTCACATCTTGCCTCATCTTCCCATCATGTGGAAAGTTTTTAGGTCAACTTGGAGGAGTGACTTTGAAATGGCCGAAGGATGAATGAAACAGGACAATTCAGGATCAGAACAATAAAGAGCTTTCTTCTTTAGAACCAGAGCTTTCAAGCAATGGAAGGATAAACTCTAGATGTCTTTGGGAGTAATAGCTGATGAGCCCTCTGTGAAGGATTGCTGTAGGATTGAACTAAAGGACTTCTAAATTTATGTCCAGTTTGGAGTCAATAAGTAGACATGTTGTCCAACATTTTTCCAGTTTTGTTCTTTGTGAGAAGTTAATAGGCTTAAAACAGGTCTCTAGTTAATTTATCTTTGGGAAACACTGCAAGCCATATTTCTTTTTCAGACATATGGTGCACATTAGAATGTTAAATCTTTCAAGTAGGCTTGTATTTTAACCAAATGTTTTCCAAATGTTTCTAACCACAGGGTTGGCTTTTTTGGGGGGGGGGGGTAGGAGGGTGGACAGTATTTTCAAAGATTTTAGGAGAGAGTTTTTGTTTTGTTTTGCTTTGTTTTTTGCAACGTTATTGTCCTTAACTTGGTGAGGGCACCAGACATATAAAGTTTTTAGAATGATATATTGCCCTAATAATATAAATGTTCTATGTTCCAGTGGTCAGAAAACACAAGACCAGTTCTTACAATGTATGTGTTTATATATCAAGTTATCATGACTTCTAGAATGAGATTCCATATATTATTTATGTTCTAAACTATGATACTTACTTCAAAAATCCTTTACTGTAAAGCCCATAACTTCCTAAGTTGCTGGGATGGGACTCCACTAAATGCTTTGCTCAGAGGGAGGGTGATGCTGCCTACCCAGAATCATTGTACCTGGGAGAAGGGAGGGGCCGTTATTTTGGGGTAGCCACACACCCTATTATTGTAAATGCTATTCATGAGTGATGGTGGCATTCATTTCTGTCATAAAGCAGAAATACTGGTGAACTTCATTTTAAGGATCTTATGCTGATGTAGATCATGAGTCATCTGCTTCCTTAAAAATGATTCTTTAAAAACAGTGTGGTATCCTGAATTGGGTCCTAAAACAGATCAAAGAAAAAAAGGTAAAATCCAAATTAAAGTCTATAGTTTAGTTAACAGCATTAAAATAGTATCATTTTCTTTGTTTTGATAAACAAGCCATGGTCAGTAAGGTGTTAACATCAGAGGAGGACAAAGGGTATACATCAATTCTATTTGTAAATTTTCTGTTTATTTAAAATTATTCCAGAATTTAAAAAAATAAATCTAATATGAGGAAAGAAGCGTTGGGTTTGTTTGCTTGCTTGTTTCAGTGATGTTGGGAATCATGTGTTTACTTTTCAATGGATTAAATATAAGTAAACAGTATATAAAGAAATCTGAAAACAAAACAAAACCAAAAACCCTGATGAATTGTTAGTTCTTAAACATTAAGAGATGGAGGGAGGGAGGTGATTTTTTTCCTGGCACCAAAATTCCTCTTAGAGAAATCTCACTCTCTCTCTCTCTTTAAGTTTAAAAGTTTTTTAGTAATAGAGCTTAATGAGCCTCATAGGACAGAACATAAGAATATGGTCAAGGCAAACAAACAAACAGTTAAGGGAGTCTGCATGACATTAAATGAGTCTGGGGTTTTTAGAGGATAGGGAGAAACAAAGAGGTACTAAGCAGAGAAGGGAAAAAGAGAGGGTAATATCCAATGATACCACTTGGGCAGCATATCTCCCTAGGATGAAGCCATCAGCGAAAAATGCTCAGCAACAAACAGCCAAAGCCTTTAAGAACCAAGGGTGTCAAATATTTTACATACTTGCAACATCTTTATTTACTCCATAAATCTCTCATTTACCTAAATTTTCAATAAAATCAGTAGTTTGTCTATTTGGGTATTTGAATGTTTATGGTTGAGGGAAATGGGTTGGGGGTTCTGGGTGGGAAAAATGAAAAGGCGGATTCTTTGGTTGACATGGTATAGAACAGAGCCAACAATTCAGTTAATTGTGAGCAGTACAATTAAACATTTAATGTTCATAAACTCAGAAAAAACTTTACAAACAAGGTTGACCATGACTGATTAAATTTTAAGGATAGCCTTAGTATTACAAAACCCACTGACAAGGAAAAAAAAATTACTCCTATCAAACATTTAAGGAACTAGGAATTCCAAATAGCCATTTAGACTTCTTCCTGTTCACAATAAAATACATTATGCTAAATTAACATGGGCTTGACTGCTAATCTCAGTTATCTTTATTTTTATAAACAATTAGGCTTTATAAATCAGAGTAAGGCATTTTGTACATATTATTCACAGAGGATACAAAATAGCTGATCCGTTGTGACCAACAAACACAATGTTTGATTTTTTTGTGTCTTAAAATATTTTGAATTGGTCTCTGAAGTTGATGAGTAATATTTTTTACCCCCAAAACATTAATATCTGACTTCCTTCAAATAATCAAATTAAGCAACATCGAGCCCACAATACCAAATGTTAAAATAGTTGAAGACTGCATAGAGGATTCTCTCCTAAGACCAAGCATGTGCTTTCTGGTTCTCAACCAACTCCACCACTCCTTGTGGCCTTGCACTGAGGCCCACTTCACTCATTGCCCTGCCTCTCCATGGGCATTTAAATTGGCAACCACAGCCCCATTATAGTAAATCCTCTGTTGAAACAAACAAACTTTAATGTTAGCAATTTGCACATAGTACCTTATCCAGGATATACCATATTATTTAGAAACCATATTAGGAGAAAAAAAAACTTTGTTTTTTTAATTTAGACCAATCTTTGCTTTTTTCAAGCTTTGAGATATAATTGGCATATAATATTGTCTAAGTTTAAGGTAAACAGTGTATTGATTTGGTACAGTTATAAGTCATAGAATAAGAACATTGTAGCATGAGTTAACACCTCTGTCATGTCACATAATGACCAACTTTTCTCAAAAAAAAAATTAGCAAGTAATCTCTATGTCCAATATGCAGCTCAAACTCACAACCCTAAGATCAAAAGTCACATCCTCTATGGACTGAGCCAGCCTGGCACCCCTCATAATGACCATCTTGATGATTAAAATTTCCACTTAGAAATAGCTTCCATTTTCAGGACTTCTATTACAATCTTCGTGCTATGCATTTAAATTATAAAAATACTGAATACAGCTTTGCATTTTATTATTTTACTTGCTATAAACTTGCATGACCCTCAGTTTCCTTATCTGTAAATGAGGATAATAAGCCCACTTAGCAGGGATTTATGAAGATTAAATGTGATCCTGTATATGAAGTCATTATTACACAGTAGGTACTCAGTAGATAGCTTCCTACCCTTAGTTTTCATTACTGCCCCAATGACATATATGCTAAAATTTTGGTTAGTGGGTTTATAAAATAAACTGACATGGAGTGATAAGGTTCAATGTAATAGAATTTTTTATGTAAGATTTAAAATTTAGGTTTAAATTATTTTTTCTTCTTGTTTTTAATTTAAATTTAATTAGCCAAGGTATAGTACAGCATTAGTTTTTGATATAAAATTCAATGATTCATAAGTTGAGTATAATACTGAGTACTCTTTCTTCTGATAGGTGATTCAAGTAACTTTAGTTGTTGTGGCACTGGAATCTAATGCAAATGACCTAATTTCATGATAGAATTATATGTTTTAAATCTGGTCCAGTTCCAAGTTCTGCAGCCTAGAGCAGGTTGAGGTAGGAAAGAAGATAGTAGAAAAGAAGAGCTGCAAACAATGAGAGGAGTCAATGCTAACTTCATATTTTCTCTTTGTGCATCATTTCTTCACATTAGCCTGTATTCTTCAATATGTGGGGGAGGGGACACTTTTGGTTAACTGGTGAGGTGCGTTTCTCTTTGTTTTATCCCTTAAAGACTTTCACTGGCTCACAGAAAATGAAAATATTGATAAAGGCAAAACTTTCCCAATTGCTTTTCTTAGAGTATGGTAGAATACCAGAAGAGATATTTCAATTGGAAATTACACAAAGGAGTAATTTAATTCAGTGAATAGTTCTTGATGTGTTCAAGTGTTAAAGATAAACAGTTCCATACATTAAATGAAAGACACTTTGTAAGTTGCTGTAGACAACGTAACATTGAATGAGTCATGTTCCCTGTCCTCAAGGAGATTGTATCCCAACAAAGAGGTAAAACAGATAACAATATGTATGAAATGCATAAGAAATTATACATGTGGTGCAGATATATGGAAGAGAGGATTTCCAGCCTAGGGATTAGAAATGTTACAGAAGAGACAGTATTCAAGACAGATCATGTTTTTCTGATTCTGATTATAAAGAGAATTAGTGTTCATTAGATAGATTTTGGAAAATGCATAAAAATATTTTCTAAAGTAATTAAAAATACTTCTTACTATTCAGGGATAACTATTGTTGAGCTTTCTACAACCTGCATTTTTTCCTATATTCATGTATATCTCCAGTAATAAGACATACCCACATCCTGTACCTCCAAATGCGTATCCTTAATCTAATTAGGAGTAAACATCAGACAAAAGAAAATTAAGAAACAGCCTGCATTATAACTGGCCAATATTTTTTTAAAAAGTCAAATTCATGAAAGACAAAGAAAGATCAATGTACTGGCCTCTGTTGGAGGAGACTGAGGAGTCATGGCAATTTACTACAACTTGGGATTCCAGAAAAGATCCTGAGCCAGAAAAAGGACATTAGCAGGACAATTGATGAAACTTAAACATGGTCTGTATATTTTTTTAAAATATTGTCATACAGCGGTTAATCTACTCATTTAGATAATAGTACTATAATTATATAAGATGTTAATATTAGCGAAGTTGAGTGAGAAATATACAGAAATTCCACATGATATTCTTGCAACGTTTTTGTTAGTCTAAAATTGTTTTGAAGCAGAAAGTAAAAGTGACAAATGGACATGTGGGGGAGCCTGGGTGGCCCAGTCAGCTAAATGTCTGATTTCAGCTCAGATCATGATCTCAGGGTCCTAGTATTGAGCCCAGTGTCAGCCTTCCCCCCATCTCCTCCCTACTTGCCCCGCTCCTTCTGCCCCTCCCCCAGCTCATGTTCTCTCTCTCTCTCTCACAAAAAAAAAAATTTAAAACAAAAAGAAACAAGTGAACAATACAAATCTAAACAGAAAATATGATTTTATAGCAGCATAATATTCATCATATGGAAGTATCTTAACTAATTCTCATTATTGGCATTTTTTTTGTCTTCCCTTTTTGCTAAGTAATGATGTAATGATTAATGATTTTTTGACACATACATTTTTCCGAAATGAAATGAAATGAAATGAAATATATTCCAATAATAGAAATGTGATGCAGAACAAGAGGTGATTTCATACATGAAAAAAAAAATGGCCTGAGAAAATGTGTGAAGAAGCAGATACCCAAGCAGGAGCAAAATGCTACATGAAGTCAAGTTTCATGGAAGAACACAGTCTCCGGGAGAGAAGTTCTAGATCAGGCAAAAGTGGTAAAATGGGGTCGTGCTGTCCTGGGCCTTGAGGCCAGTCTGTTCTTCAGGTGCTAGTTAATAGGTTGAAAGTTGACCTTCAGATATTCACTTTTTTTTTTTCCACCTGACTCCCTCTAATATATACAATAATACTTGTGGTTTTTTTCAAATGGTTACCAGGAGGGTTTAAGGATACAAAAATGTTTGTGAGCCAATAACATTATATAAGGAATTTGAATTTTGAAAACAAGATCATTCACTTGAAAAATAATGATCTTACTATGCAAAAAATAGTAATTACTCACTTCAATTTAGAATGGGAAATATTTGGAAATTTGCCTTTAACAAGCTGAGGACCAGCTGTGAGTAAGGGCCAGAAATAGATCAATCTACAATCATTGGACTTTGACAGCGTGTCCTGAAAATTATTCTTTTTAAATAATTTACTATAGATAGCTGAAATGATAACAGACAATGCCCCTTACATATATGAGATACATTTAATAATCTTACTTATCTTTGACAAACACTTCACATACTATAAATCATAAATTTGAAATGTAACCCAAACTTTGAAAGACATGAATTTTATGATAGCTATTTTGAAGCCAAGTCTAAAAGATCAATCTTTAATTAAAATTCTATGAGTCTAGGGACACCTGGGTGGCTCAGTAGGTTAAGCCTCTGCTTTCAGCTCAGGTCGTGATCTCGGGGTCCTGGGAATTGAATCCCACATCGGGCTCTCTGCTCAGTGGGGAGCATGCTTCCCTCTTTCTCTCTGCCTGCCTCTCTGCCTGCTTGTGATCTCTTTCTGTCAAATAAATAAATAGAATCTTAAAAAAAAATTCTATGAGCTAGAGTCAAGTCATTGAAGTCGATTATCTATTATATAAATATTATATACATACATTATCTCTCCCATTAGAATACCCTTCATTGAATTTCTTAACTTATAACTGGGTTTCCTATTCAATATTAACTTCTGAAAAAGAATACAGGAAATTCACTTATTAGTATTTAGTCTACAGTTAACACTTCAACAATAGGAGATATAAAATATCTATTTAATCAATAGTCCCATAGTGCACCCACTTACTTTTATTGAGCTACTTTCTTTCTATTTACAGGCTGTTTGAATGTCTGATTGAAACAGTAACAGGTGAGGTGACTGGGTGGCTCAGTCAGTTAAGTGTCTGACTCTTGATCTCATCTCAGGTCTAGACCTTAGCATCATGTGTTCCAGGCCCCACACTGGGCTCCCCACTGAGCTCTACAGCCCACTTAAAAACAGAAATAGATGAACATCTCATATATCTTTCCTTACATTTTCTCCATCTTTTTTCTTCAGAGGGAAAATATTTAAACACATAATTACCTTTATATAAATAGATTAGGGGAATGCCTACCTAGTTGGCTGTGAAGACCTCTGAGCAAAACTGCTGCTGCCTAAAATATTCAACAAAGGATGACTTTTAAAGGTCAGTCAGTACCTATAAACTGTTGATTTCTGAAGTAGCATTCCCCAGATCATGGCAAACAGTGGTGTTAAAGCCCACCAGCCAAACACTACTACAGTGTGTCCTCCCTTAGTGCAAGATGATGAACTCACCTTTATTGACTTCACAGGGGTGGGGATTGCTGTGGTCTCTGGCTGATGGGCATTGACTTCACCTAGTTATTTATCAGAGATTAGTTCCCCAGCAGTATAGACCTGGATAGATAGATGGAGAGAGAAAGAAGGCAGGAGTTAAACCCAAGTTAAATTTCAATATATCTTCACCTATAGCTCTCCATGTACAAAAAAGATAAGTTAAGGAGAGAAGAAACTCTCACTTTGACCTGGGTAAAGACAGAGGAGATGACGTGCTAAATTAAGTGACAGCAAAATTTGAGAGAGGCTTGGAACAACCAAACAACTGCATCGTTGTTCTCTAGACATCCAAGAGCAACAGAGAGACAGGTATGATCAGTACAGCATTGTGGAGTATATATGAAAATGAGTGTCATGGTCAGTGTGCTAGTGGCAAAGAGCACAGCTGATTGAAAAAGACACTAGTCTTGGATTCAGAGGAGAGTGATTTTATTCCATGCTTTCACATCAACTACTTAAGTGAACTTGGGCTAGTAAACTTCTCCCCTCTGCCTCTCAACATTTCTATTGGTAACCCAGAAAAGCAACAGGGGCTTGCCTTATCTTAATGACAGAGATCTTAGTGACAGAGGGTTTTGTTTTGTTTTTTTTTTTTTTGCCTCTAATTATTAGCTGCTGGTGACAATGCGTGGGATGTGGCTTAAATATCAAGACTGGTAGATGGAAAATAGGTAGTTTGCTAATATTCTTGCTTTCAAACCTGAGGCATAACTGAGTGTTTTAAGTAGGAGATTCCCTTTCCATGCTACTGCAAGTATAGCCATCAGCATCCCCAGGAAGCTTTGTAGAAATATGCAACCTCAGGGCCCTCCCAGATTTTCAGAATCAGAACCTGCGTTCTCAAAGAGCCCTGGGTGGCCTGAGTGCAGAATAATGTTTGAGAAGCACTGCCCTATATCCTCTAGCTCTTATGTCAAACTCCCAGATCTCTCAGCAGTTACCCACAGGCTTGCCTGCAGTGCTGGGCACCTTGCAGGGAGGACTGCATCAGGTGATGCTCAGGAGAATGGGTCTCCCCCATTCTGGATCTTTTTTTCCACATGGAGATGTGACTCTTCTGGCTTCTCTTTGCTCCTTCGTGCCCTCTTCCCCAGGAGTGGCAGAGTTTAATTGGTTGGTTTTGACAGAGAAACGGGGAGTGCTTAGTTTAGTTTCTGCCTTCTTTCTTTTGGTAGCTAGCTGACCACAGGGGGCATGCATTCTCTGCCTTGCTCCAGGGGCCCAACCTTTCCTCCTGGGGAAGAGGTGCTCTTGGGTCCAGCATTGTGTGCACCGCTGACTGGCTGCTTGAGCCTGCCTCTTTCCGGCTGAAGTTATGAGGCCTATCTAGTGCTCTAGGTACGCTACCTTCAGCAATCTAGCTATTATTGGTAAAAAGGTGATTACTTGTTTTCTTGTTTTACTCTGTGTTCAGCAACTGGGTATGGAGAAGATGATGCTTTATTAAATGCCCTCAGTAATCCCAATACTTACAACAGACCTGAATCTTGGTGCAGGTGTTCACTAGTAATTAAACCTCTTCATCTACTGGAACTGTACTTCCTTCTCTGTAAAGGAGACAGGTGGTTGGATGAAATCAGTGGCCCCCAAACCTGAGTACGCTATAGAACTCCATGGAGTTGAGAGGATAGTCTGAAACAAAATCTCCAGCAGTGGGTCCCACAAATGAGCCCTGTGAGGAGGTAACTCAGGTGAGGCAAATCTGGACATGGGGTTTTTGAATCTCCCGGTTATTGTACTCTCAAGTGTGGTCTATGAATTTCCAGCTGCGTAGACACTCCGTGGAATCTTGCTAAAAAGGTAGACTACTTGGCCCTGCTCCAGAAGTTCTGAATTAGGAGCTGCATTTTACCAAGATTGCCAGGTTTTCTTGTATGCACATGAGATTGAGATTGAGAAGCCCTGCCTTGACCTGTATTATCTCAGCAGCCTTCCCCACACGGAAACTGCTATGATTCTATTTCTTTTTCATTGCTCGGTCTCTGGTTCCTGGCATATAGCAAGGTACTCAATAAATATTTATTGAGCAAATTAATCCATACTCTGTTCTGTTCAGTGGAATGTGGCAACAGCTTAAACCTCTGTTCATGATCCCATGCATTTATCCCTTAATAGACACAGCAAACAGAGGCACCAATCTATCTCTCTGGCTACTGATAGCTAGAATAACCATGGATTCAAAATCTTGTTCATGATATGCTCCCTACCCTTCTTAATTCCAGTAATAATTTGGTGAGAAAAATCTTCTAGGAAGTTATATTGTTCACCTTCTAATTCCTTCCCTTCCCATTCTTTCATCAAATTCAAAGCCCTTTCTGATTTATATGCCTTGATCTCATTCTGATGTTTAACAGAATTTATTGCTGTCTTCTTCTGGAAGTTTCCTTCACTTGGATTTCACAATACAAAATTTCACGGTTCTGTTGTTTTTGATCACTACTTCTTTAGCTTTTTAAAATAGTCCTCTCGGGGTGCTTGGGTGGCTCAGTGGGTTAAGCCTCTGCCTTCAGCTCAGGTCATGATCTCAGAGTCCTGGGATTGAGCCTCACATTGGGCTCTCTGCTCAGTGGGAAGCCTTCTTCCCCCTCTCTCTCTCTGCCTGCCTCTCTGCCTACTTGTGATCTCTCTGTCAAATAAATAAAAAATAAAATAAAATAAAATCTTTTAAAAAATAAAATAGTCTTCTCTTCTTCTTAATATACTCTATATCTATATCTACATATAGATATATCTTATAGCATAGCATACCTTGGATTACTTTCAGAATGAAGTTTGGAAGTCTCCATCAAGTTTAAGTAAATTAAGAACAAATCATTATTTAATCTTCATATATTTATTTTATATATGTTAGAAAAGATCAAGATGAAAACATCTTGCATTGAACAATGGAATTTTACAGTCTGGCACAATTTTACAGACACAGTAAATGGTTAGTAAATACAATTTTACATAATTGGAATCAACTTTGTTATATGGGAGGAGGAATTGGTGACTGGCGGTGGTCTAGGGCAGGGAATTATCCTACTAGAGTCATTAAAGGAACTCCAGATTCCTGAGACTTGCTCTTCCTGCTGATATTAATTCAGGTGGTATGGGAAGAGAACCTAGAATTTGTATTTAAAAATAAAATATTGTCAAGGTGAGCCCAAAGCATAGCTAAGGTTAGTATCTACTGATCTCTCCAGTTCTGTAGATAAGAATGTCCTTTTAGGACAGATTCAAAAATATAAGGACCATTATCAAGAGGCTCTTCTATCTTATCCTGTTAGCCAAACATTGAGCAACCCAACATAATATCTGATTTTTTTTAAAAAGGAGAAATTAGAAAGAGGTACAAAGCTGACAAAAATTATAGTGGCACAGTCCAACTATTGTTTATTACCACAAAGATGGGCCTTTGCTTTAACTCTGAAAATGAAAATTTGATTATAAAGTTTGTCTGATCTAAAATAAGTGAGTTAAACATGTTTCTACCATTTTAAAGATAATTATTGCCCTGTCATAGTATCTAAATGTAGCATTAATAAAAAAAATAAAATTTCATAGAAAAGACTAGAAGAAAAATATTTTAAAATAATCTGTTCTTCATTTGGGTTATTACTCATTATTCTTGAAATAATGTCAAGCCATACCATCATTCACAATTAGGTTCAGATCATCCTAAAATGTTACTTACATGAGGTAACTGGGCCTGAATCCTGCTATCTCCACTTGTCTGTGGTGTCCAGTCAAGAAAGGTGTTCTAATTAATTTCAACAGGTGTTCTCAAACTTTGTTTTGCAAATTTATTATCAAATAGGACTTCCCTATCTTGTCAATTTGTATACCATAACAGACACTATTGTTCCTCATGTCTAAAGAAGAAGCAATGGGTACAACTGCTTAGCATGTGTAGGAATACGCCATGTTTTGTGACATTTGCTGCTGGACAGGTTGTACCTGTTTACCGAAAGACCAGTGGAACATTCAGGCACTAAATGAGTCAATGTTCATTGACTGTCTTCCTAGCTGTTTGTTCAGGAGATCACCACTGAGATCCATTATTTAAAAAAAAAAAATGTGCCTCACTGTGTCTTTCTGTTCATGCCAACCTGTATTTGCTCCACTTCCGTCCTGAATTCAATACTCTGTTGGCCAAGTCTATGTCATGTCAATACATCTGGGAGAAAAAACCTTGGGCTTGTGTTCTACCTATGATAAGACTTTAACTCACCTGACTATAGTATGATGGTAAATAAGTAAGTAGGTAAATAAATAAATAAATAATGAAGGATTGACCCTTCCCCAACCAATTAACACTGCATAGAGCAGGGGCTCTTAAACTATGCTCTTGGACCAACAACATCAGCATCACTTGGGAACTTGGTAGAAATGGAAATCCTGAGGCTCACACCAAATATACTGAATCAGAAACCCTGAGGGTAGGGCTTAGAGCTCAACAGTCTGTGGTTTAACAAGTCCTTCAGGTGATTCTGATGAATGGTCAAATGTGAGAACCCCCTGACAGAGAAATATTTATTAACTAATTCTTTTGATAATTTCTTGATAAACATTTATTATTTACCACTATGAGCCAGAAACTGCCAGGATATCAAGGTGCTGAAGGCAGAAAGAAAGTAAAACAGGATCCCCTAATGGAGTTGTTTTAGAGCTCAAAGCTACAATATTGTTTCTGACACTGCTATTTGGATCAGAGCTGGTGACCCATAAGAATGAGGGCAGTTGATTAGTTTGATTGGCTCAACCCAAAATTACAATAAAACTATATCATTACACCAAAAAACATTCTTTTCCATGAAGGAAGACAAAACACTTTTTTTTTTTTTTGTCTTTTTTTTTTTTTTTTTCTTTTCAGCGTAACAGAGTTCATAGTTTTACACCACACCCAGTGCTCCATGCAATGCGTGCCCTCCACAATACCCACCACCTGGCTCCCCCACCCTCCCACCCCCCGCCCCTTCAAAACCCTCAGGTTGTTTTTCAGACAAAACACTTTTTTGACTTATAGTAGGAGCTAGTAATGTCCAAGCACCAAATGTAGGATTGCACATAGTTCCATCAATGAGAATATAGAAGTAAACATTTTTCAGAAAGCCATCTTCCATTTTATAAAGTCTAACATGTTATAAGTCTTATTTCATATGTATGAATTTATGTGCATGCATGCCTACACACATACACACATACACATTCTATTTTTAAATAGTAGGCACTGTTAGGATCAGAGACATGCTACTTTGGGCCACACATTAAGTTAGTAACAAATCGGGGTCTATAACAGAGGCACTGCAACTCAACAATGATTCCTAGATTAGTGCTTTTGAGATTAATATGCCTCTCTGTCCTAGCCCACAACCCATGGACATTTGCAGATGAGAAAATACGTCATGCTTCTGAAATAAATATATCAATTGCTCAAAGAACTCTTGTCAGTTTAAGGAATTAAGATTCTAAAACAATATCTTATTTGATAACATTTTTTTTCTGCTCAAAAGTTCAAATACGGCACTACTATATTGCCTTGATTAGGGGGGATTGCTCCGTGCCCTTGACTGAAATTAATTTTGGTTTAGAGCTTTTAAAAAAAATAGTGAACAAAGTACATTCACACGTGTGAGCTCATTCATAAAGCTGGTTACTTAAGATGGGACTGGAAGAGGGTGGCTATTGTTCTGCCACTTCTGTTCAGTACCTATGTCCCCTTAGCATTCTGTTTTTTAAAAGGTTTATTTATTTATTCATTTGAGAGAGAGAGAGAGAGCACAAGCAAGGAGAACAGCAGGCAGAGGGAGAAGCAGGCTCCCTGCAGAGCTAGGAGCCTGATGTGGGACTCAATCTCAGGATGTTGGGATCATGACCTAAGCCTAAAGACACTTAACAACTGAGCCACCCAGGCATCACCTCCCCTCAGCATTCTAAATGCACTGAGATCTTCTGGGAGTCTGGCTCCTCCGCTGTCATTCTCCCATGCATAGAGGAGTATGTAGCATGGTTGAAGGCCGAAGAGGAGGAGAAGGCTCGTGACTGCATTGTAATGGAGATCAGAGTTAACCACTCTACTTTCTGTCCCTAGATGCTAGGTTTTAGAAAACTGGTAATCTGCAAAAATTAGAGTTTCTCTCTCTCTCTCTCTTTCTTTCTTTTTTTTTTTTTTTTTTACTCATCCCAAGCACTGAGAATGGGTAAACATGTTTTACCCACGAAAAAAATGTAAACTGACATTTCAGAGCAAATTATGCTGAGGCTGTTTCAAGTGCTATTCACACAGCTTTCAAAACAAGTTACAATTACTATTAAAAGTAACTTGTTATATTTTGCTTTAAGTGCTAAGCTTTTGAATTTGTAAGTGGCTACTTTGGCCCTAAGTAAATCACAAACTTCAGAAGGCTCCTTGTAACTTTTCTACTTTCTCCAAGTCTGCTTGAAACTTTTACCTAGATTTCCATTTACTTAGTTTTCAGTTCCCAACAAACACATTTCTGTTGGAGATTCTGTTTGTGTGGCAAGGTTGAATGTGCTGTGTCAGGAATAACAGCATCTCAGTTTAGTGAGCAGGAGATAGGCATACACTCTCCACAAGCAATCTCACATAACTGTCATAACAATGCTACAATAGCTAAAACTATTGTTTAATCCATTTTGGTGATGTCCCAACCAAAAGACTCCCAAGTATCTGTCCCAAGGCGAAATATTTAGTAAGTGACCATGCTCTCTGAAAACAAATCTGTGTGGTACAAATTCTATGTACTTAACAATTGTTGTGATATCCATTCCAAATGTTGTTGAATGATAGACTAAGAAGATCAATACTTGAGGGAATAATAAGGGCAAGTGACAGTTTTTCCATAATTCATTTTTATAGTATAATCAGCATGTGTCAGATATGTATTATGTGACAAATAAATGGGAGATTAAAGAATGAACAAGAGCTCATCCTTCAGGATGCCTCTAATCTAGGGCTGTGCAGTCTGACATGATAATGGCTAGTCACCTGGGACTATTGAAATTTAACTTTAAAATAATTAAAATTAAATGAAATATAACATTCATTCCTCACTCATACTAGCCACATTTAGAGTTGAATAGTGACATGTGGCTAAGAGCTCCCACATTGGATGGTGCAGAAATAGAACACTTCCATCATAACAAAATTCTGTTAGCACTGATGAGTTGGAACTTTGTGTAATCAACTATATGAAGAAAACTATGGCAAACTAAGGCAAGTTCTTTTTTGCTTTGACATAGCTGAGGAGAGATAGTCGTTCTTTGCAGTACTGAAATTGTGACCAAGTTTATTAATTACTTCAAAGTTAACACTGTGGTAAAGAACAACATGACTAAATTTATTTCATTTAAAAGAAGCTGTAGATGCACACTAGAATTCAGGGCAGGCAATTATTATTATCATACAAGTCCTCCCAGTAAAATTATGGTTAAGCATATTGAAAAACAATCCCTGCTGTATATCACAGTAGGTTTGTGTGAGTGTGTGAGTGTGTGTGTGTGTGTGTGTGTGTCATTTTCTTTGTAAAAGTTCATCAAAAATAAGATCATGTCAAAGTATTCTAAGTTAAGGACATTGCTCTAAACTGATCTTGGACAGCCATACAGGGCTAAAAACAGCTAGGAGATGTCAATGCCACAATTTCTTGCTTGGCAAACTGACGGGCATAAAATCAAATCCAAATACATGATCTCTGCTGTGCAGTTTCTAGTGCTATACTTTCAGGAACTTTCTTCTCTAAATTTGAATTTCTCTTGCTCTTTGGTGCATGATGGCTGCTCAATTTGATCAGAAGTTGATTTTTAAGGCATATTTTGAAACTTAGGTTTTATTTAGATCTTTATTTTCCCCAATCAGTATATGAAATGGGAGCAAAAATGTGCTACAGGGGTGCCTGGGTGGCTCAGTCATTAAGTGTCTGCCTTCAGCTCAGGTCATGATCCCAGGGTCCTGAGATCGAGCCCCACATTGGGCTCTCTGTTCTGCAGAGAGCCTGCTTCTCCCTCCCCCACTCCCCTGCTTGTGTTCCCTCTCTCCCTGTGTCTCTCTCTACATATATATCAAATAAATAAATAAAATCTTTTAAAACAATTGTGCTACACAGAGAAGACAGATCTATTAAAATGAGAGGTCATTTAGTTTTTATGGTTATATTTTGCTAGTAATAAACTATGAAGTAGTAGCTAGATGAAATGAGAATGTAAACGTTAGAGGCAGGGAATCCTTAGTGGAATTAGAAGTGCCATGTATGTTCATCTTTACTTAGCTTCTTGTTAATAGGCTCCTACGAGAAGGCTTGAAAGAGAAGTCTGCATTTGGATATATACATATAAGCAAAATAAGTTCACCTAAACATGCATGTGATTCAGCTTATGTTTGGATGGGCCTGCTGGGAGTGGACAGTACCCTACCAATGTTTCTTCCTGTTTAGGTTGACAATTCATCTCGGTGCCTCTGCACCAGGTCCTTAGGGTTACTGAAACTAGGTCAGAACATCTCTGAATAAGGCCAGAGTGGGGGGCACAAGCTGTCACTTCGATAGCCAAGCCAACAAGGCTCCTGTTCCAGTTTGTTTGGCCAGGGCCATGGGTTTTTGTTGTTGCTGTTTTGTTTGTAGAAATCTCCTGTTTTCAAATTCATGTGAGTATGTTTAGCAGGAACAGACTCTTCATTTAGACATACATCCCTCCTTTCCCACCGTTTTCACCCTACCCACTTCCTGCATTTGTATAGCTTACCCATCCCCCTGAGGCATTTGCATTTGCAATCCTTGAAGTCTGAGACAGAGATCTATGAGCCAATTACATCTTTGCTTGAAAATAACTATTATTTAAGTATACATACAAACAACTGCGGTAAAATTTTTTATTGAAATATCCTGTATAAATGTGTCTATAATCATCAGGACGTGTTAAACATCAAAAGTTATAGCAAACTAAAGACATACCAAATTCATGCGAATTAGATTTAAGCCAGAAATCCTTGAGCGAGCCGAGTCTCCGGACGGGATGATTAGGTGTCTTCATTTACTGCTTTGGTCACTTACTGTCATTCCCTGCTATCATCCTATCAAAGGATGCCTCAGGAGACATTAGGCTCTGCCCTATGCCTCAGCATCAAATAACGATCATGCCTATGAAGACTTGCTATCTGCTCTACCTATCAGCGTAACTCCCCTTCTCTGAGTCCTTCCCTGAGTTCTTTTCTTGGAGACGCATTTCTCCTGTCCCTTCCGACTTTCCCTTCTCTGGCTGGCTGCTCCTCTTGCTTCTGCAGTCAAGTGGCTTTCTATTCTCAGCCTGCTCACACTTCTGTCTTCACACGGGTTCCTGCTGTGCCTGTCACTTCCTGTCCCTGAGTTCACTCTCCACAGCTATCCTCTAGCTAACTGGACTGGTGCTAAGGTTCTCATCTTCGCTCTTTACACCACGGAGAGGCTGTTTATCCATCTTTCCAGATGGACAGCCATTACTTCCTGATCCTTCTTCTTTGTGGCTCCAGGAATACAAAAAAAAAAGGGGGGGGGGATGTTTTCAGTCCTAGAAGCAGTTTTGTGACTGAGAAGAATAGATCAAATACAATGCATAGGGGTGATGGAGTGAATAGTAACATATGGCCTCTATCTGCAAGGATAGGAGCAACGTGTATTAGCCCAACCCCTTCACCAGTAGAAAATTTGGGAAATTTCCAGTTCTGTGGAATCAGGAGATTCCAGTTCTGCTTAGCTCCTATTTTACAGGAAAAGGTAATATGACTAAGCGGAGGGCTAAATGTATCTTGATTCTTTTATATAAACTATCTGTATTTCCTGGTTCCTTAGTTCTATGATGCTCCTATTTTGTAATAGGTAATGCACTTCTCCTAAACTGTTAATAAGAGATGCTTACTCATTAGCGGAAATATTTTTATGCCTTTGTTCCTTGTTTTTATTAGTTTCTTCTACACTGAGATCAAATTGCTTCATGCTTACAGTCATAGTCTCCACATTTTTTCAGTAGATTATATAGCCCCAAACTACATTAGTGTTAACAGAATTTCAGATTATGTTTCTAATTTTAAGTAAAGAATACACACTGGCTAATATCTATGAATCTCAGATTCATGAATTAGAACATGTTTATGTCTTAATCTAATTTTTATAGTTTTATTTATTTAATGGTTCATTATTATCTCAACCCAGTCATTCGTAGCTTTAACTTAGTAACTAGGAAAGAAGTAAAGAAATGACTATGCAAATTCCAGGAAGCATCATTTATCCTTAATAATTTCTCCCCCCAAAGCACATTCTACTGTGTGTAGCCTTGTATTTATTACCTTACTACTATTGTTCCCGTGGTTTAGCTCAGGGGCTCAATGTAGGTAGGGTGTGCGGAAAAACCTGTACACATATCACCCATAGCTGCAGTTTGAAGATTCTAACACCAGGTGGCACTATTGGTAATTTATAGCAGATCATCTTGAGTCACAAGGGTACCTTCAAGAAATTTTGAAACATACTGTTACCCTATTGTCCCTTTTTACAAAATCACAAAACATCACATTTTGAATTGCTTTACAGTATCCATTAAGTACCAACCAAAAACTACCTAGTCATTTAGAACATCATGTTCTACAACAACCATGTCTAAGAGTTCCCCCTCAATTTACTGTTTTAACCAATGTTATTGTCCCCATGAATTCCTTTATACCGTATGTCATCTACTGCCATCTCCTATATTTCCCTTTATTTGGATATCTGCATCTCTCTGTATCTCTCTGTTGTGCTTTCCAGCATTATTCCATATGAACATATAAGAATACCACTGGAAATATTTTTAAGTTAACAGAAGTGAACTACCTTTCACATTTCTTGAGGTAGTGCATTTTGTCTAAATTCTTTCTTTTTCACAACTCTACTTTCTTCCCCACCTTAATTCCACATCCAATATTTAATTAAACCAAGCCAAACTGATTATAAAACAATCATTCCTTTCCCCTTTTCTACACATAAATGGTCCAATCAGGAGAAGCCTTTGAGGGAGATTCCCAGTGGACTAGGATAAGCCTGGGTAGTTTAATAGCCTTATTGAGAACACAAGGGGGTAATTCTTTGGTAAGTCTACCACTGGGCAATCAAAAGCTGTCAATCAACTTGGCTTTCATAGACAGTATTGAAATTTACTCTCTAAACATTAACCAATATAAATGACCTATTTTAAAATAATGCTCTCTCCAAGAGGCCAAGCTTTGAGAGTAGTATCAGACTTTGCCAAGCTTCACACATCAGGGAGACATAATAATGAACACAGCGAGGATGGGGGGTTTGCCAGAATATCTTTTCCCTTCATACGATTACTGTATACTTAAAGCTTAGTTGCACTGATGGTGGTTCATAGTACTTTGAATAAAAGGTCAAGTTATAGCAAATAAACATGGACAGTGGAGCTAAAGACATGCATTAACTTGTCCCCTCACATGAAGACTGACTGGTTCTTTCCACACAGGTTGAATGGAGAAGAAAGATGCACAGAGATAAACAATAGATGAAATAAAACCAGTTTTTAAAAGTTGCTGATTTATCTCTTTTTTTTTTATCACCTCTCTATTCCATGGTTGTCAGAAGACGAAGAACCTCAAATATTCAATTTATAGGATAGTGTGTTCTTCAGTCTCAGGGAGAAATCAGTGTTTGTTTCAGTTGATGCTCAATAGTTGATGAGCCTTAAACAATTTGGTAAGAGCATGAACAGAGACTTTATTTCCTTGATATTTTCTCTGAAGCCTCATAAGACCCAGTCTTCTGAAAATTTTTAGAAAAATTGACAGACGTTTTAGAGTCCAGTACTTGGGCATTAAATATCTCTTTTTTTTTTCTTATTTGCATTGATCTGAGCTTAAAAATTATATCTGATTTATGCCACTGAATATAATAATGGCTGATATGTATTGATGGCTTTCTATATGCTAAACATTTATTCTCAGTATTTTCTGTAAGCTATCTCATTTAATCTTTTCAAAAAACTTGTCTTGATGATCTCTACCTTCACAGTTCACAAAATTGAGACTGAGATAAGTAAATAATAGATTAAATATAGTATGTGTCAACATTTTCTAATAAATTAAATGAAGTACCTTCAGCGTGGAAATTTTAAGCTCTGATTTATTTGCAGAGACCAAGGAGAACACAAGCTTAATCTGGGAAAGAAAATAGAGTAAACTGATTCTCTGGAAAGATAACTTTCACATAACTAGACACTGAACTCACGACATGCAGAAGACCATTTTAATCCTCTGTAGCTTTTTTTATAACCATGGATGCCAACTAAAAATTAAAATACTTTCCATCACACCCAAATATTCACACAAATACACACATATTCATGAAAATGTTCTCATTACATAATACATACTCTTACTGTATGTGATAAAATTTGATATTTTTATCTATTCTATATTTTAAGAGCTGATAGAAGCACTTAAACTTATTTCATAACTACCAATACATCATAATCTACATTTGAGACATAAGCTTGTTTTATACCAGAGGCATTAGAACATTAGAACTAAGGCAAATAACATTAAGAACTAAATAGGTATAAAGAGTCACATTACCCTTCACTACACTCTGATGTCCTCCCCCACACGTGAGTAATTCATGATAGAAATGAGGAAAATTCTCTGTCATTATATTTCTTGACTACCCAATCTGACTCAACTGGTTGTGAGTTTCCCTGTGGAAATATGGAAATGTCATCATGTGATCCTTCTGGTAATGGGCAGCACTAAACTGCAAATGCCTATCTGCTATTGGCTGAAGGAGAGATTCAAGAGACAGAGGGAATCCAAACACTAGAATGGCAAGAGAAAGAGGAGAATTGAAAAGAGGAAAAGAAGAGTGTATTGGGGAAAAGGGCATCAAGAGTTTCAAACTTGGGTCTACAGAGGCTTTGATAATGCTGATGAGTGGGCAGAAAGGGCTGGCCCAGGAGAGACAGTGGGTGGACAGGTGGAACAATAGATTACGCAGATGTGTGGCTAATTTGGGATTGATTCTAGACACAGATTCTAGAGTATCTAGAAATGGAATCCAATGGATCACTGCTGATGGATCCCAGAAGAGGGAGACTCCAAACACTAGTGATGCTCAATGTTAGACAAACAATGACATTGCAGATCTAAAGCAGTGGTTTTAAGGTATCGGGTACATAAGAATTACCTGGGTGAGTTTGTTAAAATTCAGATTCCTAAGTGGCATCCCCATGAATTCCAATTATATAGAGGATTCCTTGCATTTCAATAAGGACCTAGCCCATCAATGCCTTGAGAAATGCTTCTTAGCACTCAGAAGAAGATCCAAATGGAAAAAGAAATGATGACAGTAGACACACGATAAGAACTTGGCAGATCATGTAAGTTTTTGAAAAGCCTAAATTTCAGTAGAATCTCTTTTTCTCAAGGCTTACCAGGCAGATGGGATGCCAGGTCTTGAGTTGCAAACCTGATCCTACAGAATGATGCCTCTAAGCCCAAGAATAACCTGCCAGCTACGTAGGTAGAACTGGCTCAGAAACTTAGACTAGCCTCCTGGGTGATAGACATTGTGATGATATGGGACTAGATTCTGTAGAAACATAAATCTTATGAAAAACAAAAATAATGGCTTCTTGGGGCACAGGATAAAATTTAGGGAAAACTCTAGATTATCCCAAAGCTAGAGGCAGGACAAAAGTAGGGCTCACTGAGGCTGGACAAGAAGGAGAACAAGTGTTTTCTAAGGTAGCAGAAGAGCCATGATAGACTTTTACTCACTTTGTCATTTCTCACCTCTATATGACTTGCCTCTTTTAATCCTCATTTCAAAATTATCAACTATCACGATCAACAAATGTACACTAAATGCTTTGTTTTACTCTATTACTTGATGCGTCTAGGTAGTTTAAAATTCAGCAAGTATCTTGGATTACACACAACCATAAAGCCCTTATAGGATTACTAGTAGATAGCATATGATTTGGAATTTGATTGAGTTTGAATTCCCATTCATCTATTTTCAGTTATTTGACCATGGGCAAATTGCTTGACCTGGACAAGTCCTACTTTTTATGAATGCAACATTGGAATAATCTTATGAAATATTCAGGAGATATGGTAAGAATTAAATGAGACAAAGCATGTATTTTGCACATTGCCTTTCTTCTTTCTTTTTTTTTTTTTTTAAATCTGAGAGAGAGTGAGTGCACACATGAGTGGGAGGTGGGGAGGGGCAAAGCGAAAGAGAGAAACTTAAGCAGGCTCCGCACTCAGCACAGAGCCTGACAGGGCTTGATCTCACAACCCTGAGATCATGAACTGAGCTGAAAACAAGAATCCAACACTTAACCAGCTGAGCCACCCAAGCACTCCACACATTGTTCTTCTTATATGAAGAGCTCAGTAAAGATTAGCTATGATCATTACAAATAATATGTGAGTGTATTTTTAGGAGCAATCTGAGACTTAAGTAGTAATTACAATTTACTGAATATCTGTTCTGGGTCTGGCACCATATTTGGCACTCAACACATATAATATCTAATTCTCACAGTAACATGGCAAGGGAAGTGTATTAATTCCATCTTTCAGATGAAGAAATTGAAGCTTAAGATGTTAGTGACTGAAAAACCACAGAGCTAGAAGTGAGTTGCTCTGAAATGCTTTGCCATTAATATCTACCCCTAAATTTGGCATTCTTATTAAGTTATGTTAGTGCCTTCACACCTTCCAATATGATACCTTCTCCTTATCTTCGTCCTTATCCAGGTATGTATATGCTCTAAGACACCAGTAGACAAAAATGTACTATCATTCCCATCAGGGTGAGATAAGGTGTGAAGGGAGAAAAAATTCTCTTTTCCTAGCTTCCCCGAAGGTAAATCCAGGATACAGTTTACCCATTTTATAAGAATGAGAAACGTTCAACAAAACCTGCTAGATGGTTAAAGATTTGAAGTTATTTCCATAAATTCAATACTGCGTTACTTAAACATTAAAGTGTGGAGAGCAGTGACATTCTTAGAAAGGATCTCCACAGGTAGATGAATTTTTGAGAGGAGTAACAATCTAAATTGCCATACCTATTCTACCCGGCTCTTCTTGGCATTACTGCAAAAACATAGACAAAAACAAAAACAACATCTTATCTGTTTCATTGTGGGAAGGAGGGGAGTTGGAACTTCAAGTCCAGTCTTAGGAATGTTTGCCCCACCTGATCTGGGATACATGGAGTTCATACTGTCATAACCTACTTAAGTGAGATTTGGAAATCCACTTTCCTGGTCATTTGAGCACAATATGGGAGCCAACATTTTCTTTTCTCTTTTCAAGTTCTTCTCTACCTGACTGAAAAAGTGATCTGGGTGAGGTTTTGATGATTATTTCTGGAGTTTGGAGCCAAGAGAGAGGTGTAACATTGCAGCCTGGCTTTCTTGCCTGCTTCTAAAGGAATGAGGGAGACATGCCAATTTCATTGAATTTTAGTCCAAGGATTCTTGCAAAACAACACATTACAAATGTCTGCCTCTTTTTAAAAGAGCATCATTTACAGAACATGTCTTCATGTTAATGTCAGTAGTTTCATAAATTTAGGAAAACTAAACTTATTTTCTCTAACGTGTTATGGAAATTTAGGATTGGAAATTTTTAAAGGACAACATTTTTAGGTCATGCAGAGTTATCCATTCTAAACGTTTTTCAAGGAAAAAGACTCTCCGTTGTTGAATGTTCTTATCTTCCATGTATCTTTGCCTCGGATTGAAATCTGTTAGATATTTTCATCATAGAACTCTCTGCCAGTCTAATTCTAGGTAAGGGTAAATTTTATATGTGGATAACAGTGAGAATTATTACTTCTTTTATGAGTAAGTGAAGCTAGAGCAGGTTATCATTTCACAATACAATTTTGCTTTCTCCCCTAGCCTCTCAGTTCAAAACTGAACTTTACACACTAACAGAAAGCAGCTACTACAATGAACTCCTTCAAAAGCTTTTTCACGTCTCTTGAATCAAAACTCTGCTTTTCACAAGCTGAGTCGGTGATTGTGGCTGGCATGAAATCGATGTATTAAAGGCTGAAGTTCTTTTTCCATAACACAAACCCAGCATGTAGAGCTGTGGCTAAGCCTCCATTACTCTCCCCTACTGAGGTGTCTCAAGCCAAATGCATAGGGGACCTCCTTCAGCACTTTCTGAGTTTCCACATTCATATGATTTTTAGACTTTCATCCCTGATTGTCAGAAAAATATTTTGATCAGCTATGGACACTTGCCCTTCAAACACACAAGCAAAATGGGCTGCAGCATTTTGCATGGGCAGCTGCTGGCAGAACATCTGCTGTATGGTAGCGCTTCTGATTCCCACTGACTCAAGTTAGAACTTACACTGACAACCTATCTCCACCTTAAGAGTTGCAAGCTGTCTTAATACCAGTGCATTCACAATCCCAACATACCACTTATAATGAACAGTGACCTCAAGAGAGAATTACGTGACACTGAACAAATAATGCCTATTTGTAAAATTGTTTAAACAAGTATTTACATGAGTGACTCTTGACCCAGAGGGATTTTTTACTATGTGGACTCATTCCTTGGAGGGTAAGTAATTACTTTCCAAGATGACTGTTATTAGAGACGATCTGCAAAGGCATGTTTAAGAGTTTTATCTCAAGTTCATCAGGACCAGTCCTTCCCCAGCTGCATCAAGTTATTCCTCTCTATTGGAATGCTTTCTCCAGTTCTGAGGGAGCTTACTTGCTTTGTCCAGTCTCTCCCAGGCCATTGCATATGTACTTGAAAATATGCTCCAAGGACAACATGTGAGAAAAATGAAAAATCCTTGGTTCAGTACATAAGTGTGTTCAGTTAATACACCATAACTTGTGAGCCTTTTTATGAGCTAATGTTTCTAAAGAGGATAGAAAGTATCATATTTTATGTAATTGCAGTGATGGAAACCTGCAAAGCTGAATAGATTTTGAATTTTTTAGAGTTAGAACTATGTGTCAGAAATCTCGGATCTGGCCTTGGGTCTCCATTTATGAATTGTATGACCTTGGGTAGTCACATAACCTCTCTTAGTCTAATTTTTCTTTTCTTTCAAGTGCAATTTATAATAAATTTCATTTACCTCATAGAATTATTGTGGATAACCCATGATATAATGTTTCTATAACATTGAGAAACAGCAAAGTTCCATAATTATTGGTAGGGTCAAAATTCTCATTTTACACATGACAAAAATGAAGCCCAGGAAAGTTGGTGGCAGGGCTGAGACTAATATCTGAGACTCTTAATGAAATTGATGTAACAGATGAATATATATTCTCTAATCTGGACTTTGAGGCGAGTATAAGGTCTTAGATTTATTAGTCAATAAATAATTCACTGAATATATTATTTTATATTATCAACAGAAAAGAGAATGCTGTACAATGGTTGTCCCCTGAAGGAATGATCAAGCATGAATGACAGGTCTGCAGAACTGGGGTATGGGTTATACGAATATATAGCCGCTCATTGAATGATATTACCAGAGAGTGATAGTTTTCATTAATCTGAGAATGGCTACCCAGCCAGTTCTTTGGGATGGGAGAGTCTAAAGATCCCTGGAAGTTTTCTCTCACATAGCACTTATTGGGTAGCCAGCCAGATGAAGAGAATCATTCAGATGAAGGTACAATTGTACCTGAGGAGACAGGTTGAAGAAAGCTCATACAGCTTGAAGGATTGCAGGTAGCATTTTTAATGTTTGGCAGATATCTATAAGTGATAATTCTTACCAAATTATGACCTGTCACTAAACTAAGTGACCATGTGGCATTTGAAATTAGTTAAGCATTTCATAATGTCAATTTCTTCAGCTGCAGAGTGAGGACAGTAATTTTCCTACCTGCCTTCTAGGGTTTCTTGAGACTCAAATGAAATAATATTTGTGAAAGTGCTTTAGACACTATAATACGCTATAAATTTAAGGATAATTTTTATACCAAAGCCCCTCTATTGTTAGGAAATTTCACCTTCTCATTTAATGTTTTATTTTCCCTTAAAAATAGAAAAAATATCTCTGTTGGGATATTTTCTTTTAATATCCTGTCTGGACATCTTGAAGAGTTTCTCTGCTTTTCTTAAAACAACTTGGAATTTTGATAAAGAGGTTTAACTACAAGAGGCCTCCAGAATGAAAGAATCCGATTTCAATATTTCTATCGATTTTATCCTACTAATGGGAAGGATTACAGTCTCCTGAAAATACTTGTGCTATGACCTAGTCTGTAAATTATTTTTAATAATCTATATTAAAACTTACTTACTGAAATACTAGTGGCAAGGTATGGAGAACTGTGTTTCTGCATGAAAAAAAATATCAAAGGAAATGGAAAATGGCAGTCATGTAAAGTAAAGAAATATGATTAAAATTGCTGGTCAGGCTTAAAGAATGTATTTCCTTTTGTAAAGTTTGTATAGATAAGGTTCCTTCCGAGGCTTTTGGAGAACCAGCCAACCCTAGTCCTCCACCATGTGCCCAATGGCTGTAAGTATGATGTCCATATACCAAATGTCAAATTGCTGTTCCATCAAAAATGATTACCAAACCACTGTATTATTTAATTTCCCTTCTTTCTTTGACACAGTGAATCCCAACTCTAAGGGCTGTTTCATTTATTCATTCAACAAACATCTACCATATAAGTGCCATACATCTATTTTCTCAAGAAACTTGGAACTGAATAGAGAAGCTATCAAAATGCTTAAGTGTGGTTAATAAATAGCAGAAGGCAATTACAAAATAGCAAAATATATTAAGATAAGCAGAAGTATTTAGAGATAGTAGTGCTTGTGTTAGGCCTCAAAGGATGGAGAAGACCCTAATAAGTAAAGACAAAGGAAAATAAAGCAAATGTTTAGCAAAACACATAAAGGGAGGAGGATATAGAGTCATTTGTGAGAAAATACTAATCTTTGGCCAATAATATGGAGTGGAATATAGGGCCTAAGTGTGGCCAGTTTGGTCTGTAATTAGGTGTGGAATGTTTTGAATATGAGCCTATCAATTTATGAGCCACTGCACCTATTAAACCATAGTGTTGAGATAACCAAATGATGCATTTGCAAAGATCAGAGGGATTCATCTGTCAGTAGCTGCAGGCTTGGTCCTGATCTCTATTTCAACAGTGGAAAAATAGTATGTGGTTGTTAGTGGGACAGAGAAATAGATAATTTTACAATGAGGAACATAATCCAAACCCTATGTATCTGATGGAACGCCTGAGCTCCCAACTGCCATCTGGGGAAAGTGACTAGAAAGACAAAGAAGCAATAGTCTGCTTCAGCTCAAAGACTCTCCACAAATATTTGTCAGATAAGGGGCATGGAAATTACTCACAAGGAGAAAAGAAGTCCTTTATTTCAAAAGCAGGTGTTCTCAAAAAGAAGGAAGTAGGGGCGCCTGGGTGGCTCAGCGGGTTAAAGCGTCTGCCTTCAGCTCAGGTCATGATCCCAGGGTCCTGGGATCGAGCCCCGTGTCGGGCTCTCTGCTCGGCAGGGAGCCTGCTTCCCCCCTCTCTCTGCCTGCCTCTCTGCCTACTTGTGATCTCTGTCAAATATATAAATTAAATCTTTAAAAAAAAAAAAGAAGGAAGTAGAAGTGGGGCTATAGAAGGAAGTCATATTTTAACAAATTTTTTTAGAAAATAAAAACCATACCCTGCTGTTTCTCCAAACATATTCTCCAAATATATATATGCATATATATATATAGACACATATATATATACACACATATACATATGTGTATATCTATTTGATAACAAAAAATGGCTTCCACACCAGAGAGTTCCACGCAGCCTCTGTCACAACACTAAAAAGATATATATCAAAGCAGAGTAAAAAGTAACTTCCAAAGAAGGACAAATAAGATGAGTGAAAGGGGCCAAAAAGTTCAGAAAGCTTCAATTGCAATAAAGGAAGGATCAAAAACTCTACTACTTAATCATAAAATTCTAAAGTGCATGGCTAATATGCCTGAAGACTAGTTTGTTACTTGGCATACAGGAATCAATACCTGGAGTACTCTACAAAAGCTTTAAAAAGGAAGGACTAGGAAAATTTTAAAAAAAGGATTCTTTCAGACCAAGAGTTCTCTACAACCTCGGAGTTGCACAGACAGACAACATTCATAGGCTCATGAAGAATATTGAGAGCCATATGTCACTATGAATCAAAACTAAGATGTTCTCCATCCCAAAAAAGGGAGCCATTTTTCTTGGAATTGCTGTTAATAGAAGGAAGGGATGAATGTTTATTCAGTGAGAAGAATTAAAAATATATATATTATTACATGCTTACTGGGTATTATGCACTCAGAGCTTTTATAAAAGTCATTTTCTTTATTCCTCATAGTAACTCTGTTTCAGATGTGAAATATGAAAGTAAGAAATGTATTCATGTCAACCTGGGCATGAAGAAACAGATCCAAGATCTGTCCACAGATATCAGTGCTCCTATTTCTCTGCTGTGTCATAAGTACTTAGTCAACAAATATTTACTGAGTGCCTACTATGTGCGAGGCGCTGGAAACACATTATCGAACAAGGCACTGATATCCCTCTCCACCATCTAGACAAGCAAGTAAGCAAATCTATAATGAAATGTGAGTTAGAGAAAGCTACTGTGAAGAAATACAAAGGAAGCAGGGCAACAAGGCTAAGAGGGGGTGGGGGAATCTATGATTTCGAGCTAATCAAGCAAGGCATCTATGAGAAGGTGGTACTTTGGAGAATATCTGAATGCAATGAGGCAGTGAAAAAAGGACTCTGCTAAAAGTGAATCCCAGGAAGAGGGAACATCAATGCAAAGTCAGGGAGGCAAGAATGAGCTTGACGTCTTTAAGAAATAACAAGACAGTGTGAGCAGAGGGCTTTTAGAAGCAATTTTTTTTTTTTCTGCAGCATCAATATGTAGACGTAATTGAAGCTATGTGTTTCATCATGTAGACAGGGAGAGAATATTTAAAAGACAAGTAAAGGAAGGTAAACTGGAAACAGGCTGAAAGAATACAGAAGTCAGTAAAAACTGCAGAGGACAGTAACACTAGTGGAAGAAAGAACAGAATATTTCAGGAAGGACAAGACTGATGATGTCAAATACAGCTGAAAGGTAAGATGATGATCAAAAGATCACCATTGGGTTGATCAACATAGAAATCATTATTTTTGTGATTTTACTGCAATCCAATGAAGGAAGAATACCATTTCCAATATTTATGTTGAGATAATTGGACCCTCATAAGGAAAAAAAAGATGGAATTGACCTAAATTCACACCTTCTAGAAAAATTAACTCAAAATGGATCATGAACTTAAATATAAAACACAAAACTATTAAATGTCTAGAAAAAATAAAGAACAGAAGGAATTTAGAGGGAATCTAGGGAAGCAGAATTGTCAGATTTGACACTAAAAGCATAATCCATTAAAGGAAAATTTGATAAATTAGACCTTACTGAAATTAAAAACTTCTGATATGTGGGAAAGATCCTTCTAACAGGATGAAAACAAACTACACATTGGGAGAAAATATTAGCCAATGACATATTTAACAAGATTCTTTGTTGGAGAAGGTCATTGAGAAGACATGACTGCTAGTTGACCCAGGAGTGGGACCTGGGCGACTGGAGGCACCTCACCCTCTCCCCTATCCTTACAAAGTACATTCTGTCCACATTATGGCAGTGGGACCGTTCTAAGAACACAGGATTGAGAGAGCAAGGTGATGTTGAGGCCATCTGGATGGTATATGACCAAATTGTTAACATGTCTATATAAATTCTGAGATTCAGGCAGCCAGGTAGGGAGATCTACTAGACTTCTAGCTACCCAAGACAATCCTTCTATATAAGTTCCCTTGTAAAGGACTCTCAAAACCCAATGGTAAAAAAAGAAATCCTAATTTAAAAATGAGCAAACACTCATTCAACCAAAAAAGAGATATGGGTGGTAAATAAGCAAGCAGATAAGTATAGTATATAAGTAATAAGTAGATAAGTATACAGAAAGATGTCTAATATCATTAGCTATCCAGAAAATGCAAACCGAACCAGATGATATATCATTACACACCTAAAGAACAGCTAACATAAAATATAGATAGACATATATATATTGTAGTTTTTTATTAAGTATTTATTAACACCAATATTTATTAACATCGATGTTTATTGGCAGGTATTTAAATGTTAAGATATTGATATGGTTTTAAAAATGAACTTTTTTTTGAAGGTTTTATTTATTTATTTGACAGAGAGATAGCACAAGTAAGCAGAGCAGCAGGGAGAAGCAGGCTCTCTGCTAAGCAGGGAGTCTGATGTGGGGCTCGATTCCAGGACCCTGGAATCATGACCTGAGCTGAAGGCAGCTGCTTAACCAACTGAGCCACCCAGGCACCCCTAAAAATGAACTTTTATCTGAAACAATTTTTCATGCATTATATCGAGTATTACTTTAAAAAAGAACAGACATTTAACATAATTAAATTGTCTAATTTTCAAAATAACCACTACCTGGAAATATATTATTAACATTATGTATCTAGCTAGAAAATATTGAAAGCAAACATTAAAGTCAACCAATGCAATCTAATATATTTAAACTATTATAAAGTATTATCGTTACTTTTTTGCCAATGCCTCCCATTCCATTCAGACCAAGTGTAGACAATTCTGACATGGTATCCTCAGTCATACACTGCCCTACAATGTGAATAAGTTTTTTTTTAATAGTTGTAAAATTCAAACATTTAATTACATTGTATTAAAATGTCCTGTGACATTGCATTACTATGTGCAGAGAAGACATCTAAAATAATCCTATATGCAAACTTGTTTTCAACTTTTTAGTTTGGCAATGGACTTGGAGAAGCATGAAAATGATAGACGTTTTTAAGAATCACTTTAAAAATATTTACAACTTACAACAGTTATTTTTTTCATTGTTTTATCACACTGATTGTTAAGCATTTTAACTTTTTTATGATGCCAACGGCAAAGCATGGTAAAGTGTAAGAAATAATATAATAAACATACATGTCCTTACCAACTTGTTTTGATACTTGTTACTTGTCAAATTTGTCTCACATATTTTAATTCTGAAAGAAGCATTAGAGATTCATTTGAAGCCTACTGTGTATACTTTCACAATTTCATTTCCCTCCCTCCTTCTCTCTGTAGACATAATTACTAGCTATGTTTGAAATTTATCATTCCCATGCACATTTTTATAAATGTACTTTTTATGTATATTTCTATAAACCAAATATAGTAGTTTTTAGCAATGGTTTCCATGATTTTGAACTTTTTTTTTTAAGACTTATTTATTTGTCAGAGAGAGAGAGCACAAGCAGGGGGAACAGCAGGCAGAGGGAGAAGCAGACTCCCTACTGAGCAGGGAGCCTTATGCAGGGCTCCATCTTGGGACTCCAGGATCATGACCTGAGCTGAAGGCAGACGCTTAACCTACTCATCCTCCCAGGTGTCCTGTCCTGCTTTTGAACTTTCTTATATAGAGTACTAACACAAGTTCTTTCTCACTCACAATGATGTCTGGTGTATATCAATTGTCAGAGAAGTAACTCTAACTCAAGTTTTTTTTAGCTGTTAGGGTAGTCTTTTGTCTGAATATATTATAATTTATTTATTTATTTTCCTATTGACCGAAATTGAGTTGGTTTCCAGTCTAGGGTGAATAAGCAATGTTACGTGGCTACAGATGAATTTGTTGGCCTAAAGTATATACTTTTGGGGTTTATAGTCTTTAAGTTTTTAAGATATCTCTTTAACGTGGTTATCTCAATTGACAGCCCAACCAGTAATATTTGAGAGTTGTAATTTCTCCATGTTATCACCAAGATTAGTATTGTATAACCATTTAATTTTTGCTAATCTGATGAGTACACAAAGATACTTTGTTATTACTTTCATTTCCATTTCCCTTTATTTTATTATATATGATATATTTTTGTATATCAATATATTGCATGTATTAATGGCCATTCATATTTCTTCTTTTCTGAATTGTCAGCTCCTATCATTTTCCTGCTTTTTTTTTTAATTGGACTGTCCCTTTCTCTTACTGAGTTGTTGAAGTTCTTTATACTTCTTGAATATAATGCTTTTGTTAATTACATAAAGGAGCATGGCTTTTTTTTACATTTTTATAATGTTTTAGGCATCTAGAACATGGTTTTAATTGTAATTATTTCAAATTTAAATATTTAAAGAAATACTCTGTACTCAATTTGCATTAAGAAATTGTCATCTCAAGGTCATAGATATTCTATAATTTCTTTTCAAGGTTCCGAAGTTGTGCCTTTTATGTTTGTCTTTCTTACACATGGAATTGATTTTGTTTGGTATGGCATAGTGTTGGAATCAATTTTATATTTTTCCCTATGGATAACCTATTTTCTTAGTACTATTTTTAAAATAGAGTGTCCATTACTCAGTTTTAACACTTATCAAGTTTTCAAAAGTTGCAAATATTAGAAATATTCTGCAGCATCTGTGGGGATTGTAGCACATCCTTGGGAAGGGGGGTTACCTCATTTATCCTGTTTTCGATACCACACACTGCATCAATTATTAAAACTTTAAAATAAAAGCTTATTCTCTGATAGTTTACTCCTGCCATCTATTTCCTTTTCCCAGATTGTTCTGGTTTTGGCTCTTCCTGATGAATTTTACTCTTCAGCTCATTATGACCTCATTACTCCTACAGGGACATGGGTGTGAAAGGGGTCATTCCAGTTCCCTCCATGATCTCCACTCCCACCACAGTGGTTATCACAGGGCAGCGGTACAAGTCCTTACTCTCCAACAGGCCAGTGTGGAGGGGAAGGAGTACTTCATTATGGCCAGGTAGATGGAAGTTCAGACTTCCTATGTGGTTCCCACGGACATCGCAGGGAGAGGGGGCCTTGACACCAGCAGGCAGGGATGAAAATCCTGGCTCAGTACTGGGTCTTCTCTGACATGATCCCAGCAAGAGTGTTGAGTGACTTTGTTACTACCTTGCAGAGATGTAAGTCGAGGCTTCTCATTCAGCCGTTGTTGGCATGGGTGGAGTTGGAGCCACGGTTTTTCTGCGGTATTTGGCTGAAGGAGAGCAATTGTTTAAAAGTGTTCCAACATGCTAGGTTGCTGCTTTCATGGTCTTTTAGTGAGACAGAGATTTTTCTTGGAATGTTTTGTTTGCACCTATTAGCATTTCCAGATCACTGGCTTCTTGAGCTCAAAGTCTAGGATAAATGAGGCAAGAAGAAATTCCAGGGAATTCACCTCCATGTTCTTCTTCAGGTCAGGATGTTCTGAGTCAGTCTGACTTCCCTCCATCTTTCAGGGTCTACTTAAGTTTGTATTATATATAATATCCAGAAATGTTGGCTGTACTTAGTGGAAGGAACAGTTGTACTTCACAGGAAAAGTACATTTATGACATCTTCTTGGACTATTTTACACTTTTTAAGTAGTCTTAATTGATGTAAAGAAAGGCATAGATTTTTGTACAATGTTCTTGTATGTAGTAACATTAATGACTACTCTTTATAGTTCCCATAAATGGTCTTCTAATTAAAATGGATTCTTTTATTAGTGCACAATTACATTATCTACAAATATGAAGAGATTTATAACTAATTTTCTTGCTTATTTCACTAGCTATGGTACATGATAGTTGGTTGAACAGAAGTGATTTTAATTGACATCCTTGTCTTATTCCTTAATTTAATGAAAAATGGGACTAAAATTTTACCATTGAGGACGACTATTACTTATGTTTTTTATAAGTAGAGTTATTTAGTGAAATTTTCATAAGGCCTTTTTTATGACAAATGAGTGTGGATTTTATTTTTGTTGATGTATTGCATTAGTAGACTTCCTAGAATAAAATAATAAAACTGTTTATATTGTGCCAAATCATCTTCAAGTACATTAATTAACATTCATACATATATGTTTCATCTTTAATTTTTCTTGTGTTTCTTTGTTCCAAATATTAAGAGAATTAAAAAAAAATATTTGTGACCATGAAGGTTTGCAAAAAAATTTCCTTTGAAAGTCTCTAGGCATGTTGCCTTTTGGCAGAGGAATTTGAGCTCACTTTGATATCTTTAGTAAATGTGATTTTCTATTTCTCTTTTTCCAAATCCTTTGCTACATATCCACTCACCAACTTCATTAATTACAATATTCAGATACTCTTCTGCTGCTCTCTTATTATTAAAAGGCTAACAGAAATTGTGAAATCTCCCACATTCACTCTGTTTCTTTAAACATTTTGTTAAGGAGATTTCTCACAGCTGCTATTCCATATACTTACTGATGATTATATTGGTCTGTGCATAAAATTCCTAAGTACTCCATTTTCTTTTGACCTTGTCAGCCTTACTAATTTAAAAATACTCTCTTAGTCCTTTTAATTATCTATCCTGAGAGTAATTTTGTATAAAATGGCATAACCACACCAACTTCATTTTCACTTCTTTATGTTAAATATTTTTATCTGTACTTTACTCTTCTGTTTTTCTGTTTTATGTGTTATTTGGTTTATGTTTTTGCCAGTAGAGAACAAATTAGGTATTCTTACTTTTTTTTAAGATTTTATTTATTTATTTGACAGGCAGAGAGAGAGCAAACACCACAGGGTAATGGGAGAGGGAGATGCAAGTTCCCTGCTGAGCAAGGAGCTTATGGGGGAGCTCATTCCCAGGACCTAGGATTATGACCTGAGCCAAGGGGAGAGGCTTAACCAACTGAGCTACCCAGGCACTCCAGTATTGTTACTTTTTATGTGATCTGAATATCTTTACATTTATAGAAGGAGTATAGCCTTACATATAACAGTCAACGCTTTAGCAGACATACTTGCCTTGGTCTGCCCTTCATTCTTTCATACTTTACTTTGGGTTGATTTTTGTTATTGGAAATAACAATATTTTGTATATGTGATTTTGTTTATTCTCCCTGTTCTTGCCGCACCCACTCACCCATCCTTTTTCTCCTTTCAGCATTTTTTAAAAATTTCTTTTTTAACTTGTCTATTTTAATATGAAGTGTTTATTTTTTATTTTATCTTCCCTAATAATTCATCATGGATATATACATTTGACAGCTCTACTGCAAAATCTATATTCCTGTATCTTTCTCAGAAGCATCCTTTAATCCACAATAACCAATTAAACAATTATTAGCCACTTTTTGACCTCACCTCACATGCATACTCACATGATAAGTAAGATAAGGAATTTTGCAAGTAGAATATTTTGAATTTCTTCTTTATGACTAATTACCAAGTCTTGTTTAATACAGTTGAGTCCTTGAATCTCAAACTGTAATTAAATTATTATATTTTTAACAAGATATTCTATGATGATAGAATTCTAATTATTTCTGCTTACTGGTAAATCTACATTTCTAAGAATTATTTACAATTTGCTTCCTTCTTCATGCAAGTCTATTCCTTTGTATTAACTGTCATTCTGGAATTGTAAGATTTGTTTTACATCATTAGCTAAATTTTATTTTGTACCAGTTTTGAACTATTTTAAGTAAAATATATGTACATAAAAGCACACAATATATGAATTCACAGCTCACAGGGCAAACACCCATGTAAGCACTATACAGATCATGAAAGAAAATACTGCCAGTTCCCCAGAAACCCCAGTGTCCCATCTCAGTACCACTCACTCTTCTTGCCCAAAGGAAGCAGGCTCTTGGCTCTCAAAAATAGATTGATTTAATCTTTTTTAAAATTTAGTTTATACAAATGAGGTCATGCAGCAAATCTTTTGAGTCAGTCTTCTTTTATTCCATGTTATAGTTGTAAAATTTATCCTGTTTGTTGCACACACCTGTAGTTTGTTTCATTCCTGTATAAATATACACAGCTTAAATATGCCACAGATTATTTATTCATTCTACTATTGGTGGATGTAAGGTTGCTTGTAATTTGGAGTTTCCTGAATAATGTTGCTACGACTATTCTTGCATAAGTCTTCTTGTGCTTTATTTGCATGTGTCATTTATGGATGCTGTCACACACATTTATATGTAAAGTGTGTGTGTGTTTGTGTGTGTGTGTAAAATATATATACATCTAGAAATAAAATTGCTTCCAGAAGATTCTGAGAGTTCTATTTTTCCCATATGCTCAGCAACATTTGATTTTATCGGCTTTTAAAATTTTGTCCATTCTAATAGGCAGGTAGTACTTTTTCAGTGTGGTTTTAATTTGCAGTTTCGTGATGACTAATGAGTTGATCAGCTTTCCATACATTTGTTGGCCATAGGATATCCTCTTTTGCAAAGTGCTTGTTGAAATCTGTCACTCATTTCCCAAGCTATTTGAATTTTCCTTAGTGCTTTGTGTTGTCTTTAAATATTCCAGACATGGCTGTTTTGTCATTACATGTGTTGAAAATATTTTCTTCCCACACTCTGGCTTCCCTTATCTATTCTTTTGATGATATCTTTTGATAAACAGAAATTCTTTATCTTGATGTACTCCAATTGAATTTTTTATGGTTTAGACCTTCGGGAACTTCAAAAATATGAAATGCCACATGCCATTAAGAGTTTACATCCAAACTGAGGAAGTTTAATTATATATTTGTAAGAGTATGTTATATAGGTAAGTATTGCATTGTGCTTAGGTTTAGATGCTGTATAAGGCAAATGTGAAAACCTAGGGTGTTAAGATGTGGTGAAAGAAATGAGTTTTAGCTAACATTGAAGAAAATATAAAATTTGGATTTTTTAAAGATTTTATTTATTTATTTGACAGAAAGAGAAATCACAAGTAAGCAGAGAGGCAAAGAGAGGGGGTGGGGGAAGCAGACTCCCTGCTAAGCAGAGAGTCCCATGCGGGGCTTGATCCCAGGACCCTGAGACCATGACCTGAGCCTAAGGCAGAGGCTTAACCCACTGAGCCATCCAGGCGCCCTTAAAATTTAGTTTTATACAAAGAGAAGAAAGAATATTCAGGAATATTTCAGAAAAAAATAAATGTGACAAAGAACATAGAATAAGTGAATCTAGAAGAAGGGGGCAGTGTTAGTAGTAAGTAAGCATGCAGACTCTGGAACCACACTGCTTAGACTCAAATTTTTGCTCTGCTATTCGTTTTCTGTGACCTTGGGTAACTTACATAAACTTTCTTCAGCTGGTTTCCTAATGTACAGGATGGGAAGGCAAAAGTAACTATTACGTATCTTTTCACAAGATTAAAATTGCAATTAAATTTTAGTACATTTTTTTAAAGATTTATTTATTTATTTATTTATTTTAAAGATTGTATTTATTTATTTGTCAGAGACGGGGGAGAGAGAGCAAGCGAGCACAGGTAGACAGAGTGGCAGGCAGAGGCAGAGGGAGAAGCAGGCTCCCTGCCCAGCAAGGAGCCCGATGTGGGACTCGATCCCAGGATGCTGGGATCATGACCTGAGCCGAAGGCAGCCGCTTAACCAACTGAGCCACCCAGGCATCCCTATTTACTTATTTATTTTAGAAAGAGTGAGAGAGAGAGAGAGAGAGTGAGTGAGTAAGGGGAGGGACAAATGGAAAGAATCTTCAAGCAGAGTCCAGCTAGGGCCTGATCTCACGACATGGAGATCATGACCTGCACCTGAACCGAGAGTCGAATGCTGAACCGACTGAGCCACCCAGGTGCCCCTAAATTTTAGTACATATTAAATTGTCAACAAATGTCTGTTATTATAAATAGAAAACAGTAATATCTGTACAAGGGTCAGAACGAATAATTAGAATAACTATTAACTGAAATGTCTTATATCCCAGACATCAGTAATGAATGTCCTACATACAACATCTCATTAGATCTTCAAAGCATCATTGTGAGAATAAATATTATTTTCAAGATAAAGCCATAAGCTTGTTGAAGAACTATATATAGAAAAGCATCAAAAATAAGGCAGCCTCTTGGGGCGCCTGGGTGGCTCAGTGGGTTAAAGCCTCTGCTTTCGGCTCATTTCATGATCCCAGGTCCCTGGGATCGAGCCCCACATCGGGCTCTCTGCTCAGCAGGGAGCCTGCTTCCTCCCTTCTCTCTCTGCCTGCCTCTCTGTCTACTTGTGATCTCTGTCTGTCAAATAAATAAAATCTTAAAAAAAAAAGGCAGCCTCTTTATGGAGGGCCATTTGAAAGCAAACTTGAGTGCCCGAATGAAGAATCTGTATATGACCAAAGTATGTTTAGGATTCACTAGAGGTGATATAATGATTAATGAAAATGAAATTTTAGGAAAATTTAATCTAGCTGTAGTTTACAGGATGATCAGGAGTAAAGAGATGCTGGAGGAGGATATGAAAGGTAAGAAATCTGATATGAAAGTCAGGAAATAAGCTTTAATTTACCAATGGCTTTAGGTTAATGAGAACAAAATTTGGTAATGTTAAAGACGCTGTATGTGACCTGAATTTCCTGTCTGACTGACTGTTTATTCAGTAGGGCTTTGGCCACAAAAACAAAGCTAAATTAAAAAAAAAAAATGTAATGCCTTTTCAGTGAGGTGTGTGGTCAGTGTCTTAGTTCCCTGGGACTGTTATAACAACATACCATAGACTAGGTGGCTTAAACAATGGACATCTCTTTACTGTTCTAGAAGCTGGAAAATCTAAGCTCAGGGTGCTGGCTTTTTCAGTTCCTGGTAAGAATTCCCTTCCTCTCAGATTACCCGGCCTGGTAGATTGGGACTCACCCCCCTTGGACCCTCATTTACTTTAATTACCTCCTTCTAGGCCCTGTCTCCTAATACATTCACATTGGGGGATTAAGACTTTACCATATGAACTTTAAGGAGCCTCAATTCAGTCCACAGAAATCAAGATAACCTGGTAATTATTTATATGAAGGCTTAGGACCCTCAAAAGGAAAACAGTAAGAAAAACTTCTGAGGATAAAGCTGCTTTTAACTCACTATTTGTACTTGATGGGGAAGACCTCTGTTAGCATAAAGGGAGAATCAAGGTGTTGAGACAATGGTTAGAATTAGAGCAGAGGAAGAATAGTGTCACATAATTTTCTGGCATTTCCCCCATAGGATTTGTTTCCAAGGGGCCTAGAGAGAAAAGTTATGATAGAAAATCGAGACATCTGTTATTAGGGGAATAATAGGAAATTGACTTCTTAAGGTAGTATATGATTTTGACAGTCATGAAAATAATCATAACCACCATTTATGTAGCATGTAAGTATATGCCAGAGAGAACCATAATGTAACTATACATTCTTTCAATTAATTTTTATCAATCTTATTTTATTTTATTTTATTTATTTTTTATTATGTTCAGTTAGCCACTGTATAGTACATAATTAGTCCTTGATGCAGGGTTCAGTGATTCATTAGTTAAGTATAACACCCAGTGCTCATCACAGCATGTGTCCTCCTCAATACCCCTAACCCTGTTACTCCCCTCCCCCCCACTCTCAATCTTATGAGACATACATTAACATCCCAAATTTCAGACTTTGGAGAGGTTATAGAACTTGTTAGAAGTCAAATGGTAAATGAAGAGATAAATTTAATCCTAAGTATGTTTAGCTTCCTTGCTCTTAATCCCTGTGCTGTCTTGTCCCAATAAGGGACAGAGCACAACAGGAGTAGAGCATTGCACCCATGCAAGACTGGATAGAATAGAGGAGAATCGGCTTCCATCTTTTTACGTCTTCTTCAATTTCTTTCATGAGTGTTCTGTAGTTCCTCGAGTACAGATCTTTTACCTCTTTGGTTAGGTTTATTCCCAGGTATCTTATGGTTCTTGGTGCTATAGTAAATGGAATTGATTCTCTAATTTCCCTTTCTGTATTTTCATTGTTAGTGCATAAGAAAGCCACTGATTTCTGTACATTGACTTTATATCCTGCCACGTTACTGAATTGCTGTATGAGTTCTAGTAGTTTGGGGGTAGAGTCTTTTGGGTTTTCCATATAGAGTATCATGTCATCTGCGAAGAGAGAGAGTTTGACTTCTTCCTTGCCAATTTGGATACCTTTTATTTCTCTTTGTTGTCTGATTGCTGT
>PISX010014519.1:0-52746 GCA_004024625.1 Mellivora capensis
GCTCATTCTATAGTCCCTTTATTTAAGATTCCTCTTCCCCCAGTTTATGAGAGTGGATGTGATGATACAGATAAGGTTCTTTGTGTGATTATTAAAGTTGTGTGTCTTGCGCTTGAATTAAGAGAATCCAAGCTGAACGACAAAGATTGGAAGAGATAGAGAAAGATTCCTCTTGTTAAAGTAAATTAATTAGTTGGATTTATATGAGGAGACAGAAGGGAGGAAGCCAGGCTGTGTCCCATATTAATAACTCATTTGGGAAAAGCCAGATTGGATTGAAAGCAAAAGAAGTGGGTGGGGGAGCACCATGCCCGTTTATAAGAGAAGTAGCCTTGGTTTTCCTCTCTTCACACTTCATAACCCTTACATCCACAGACACACATCCTCATTCCTGACATGCAAATGATGTCATCTTTCTTTTTGACTCACGAACCAGACTACATTAATCCCCTGCCGCGTGAGGGCCAGCAGGAGGCCGCTGAAGGGACTTCAGGCCCGTGAATAAGTGATGACCCAGTGGTTAGGGGCAGCAGCCTAGATACATTCGGGATGCATTAAAGCAATTAGCTGGAAGAGGAGCAAGAGCACAATTTCCAATCCCCAAGAAGGACCAGGCTAGGCTTGGAACAGGGTGAGGAGCTCTACAGCTGAGGGCTAGGAAGAGCCACTTAGCAAAACAGCTTCACATGAAAGGAATGTGGTGTCCACCCCTTGGCCTTGTTTGATACTCGTTCCATTGAGGGGGGATTTCAGGATCACGGGAGCCACACAACACAAAACTTGTGCAAATCAGTGTATTTGAAGCAGCCTTGTCACAGATGAGTCCAAATCATGGTCTGTAACCTGGTGGCCCCCTGGTAGCATCTGGCCCAGGGATGTTTTTTACCTGACCTGACTTTGGGCCAATATTTAAAAATCTGGAGACTTCCTGAAACACTGGCAAGTCTGAAAAATGCTAGGCTAGCCTTCCTATCTGACACCAAGCTGCTCGAGCTGAGGACCACCCTTCCTCCTCTACCCACCTTGTGCTCTGCAGTGGACCACCACTCCCTACTACTATCCTCCAGACCCACCTCACTCATTTCCTTGACTCCTTTCCTTCTACATGGACCCTGTAGGCATTTGAGCCTGTGACCACTACTTTAAATGGCTCTGAGTTTGGCTCAATCAGAAAAAAAAGGTTAGATCTGGAGCCGCTCGGTACAGTTTGCTCCTGAAAGGTTGGCCTCTAGCCCTGCACAGGCTAGCCTCGTCCCTGCTCAGCAACTTCCGCCCAGTCAGGAATGGTTGCCTTGAAGTGACCATTAGAACAAAGGGATAACTGAATGGGATTTTACATTCAGTGACAACCACAGACTGGGGTAGTATTGACACCCACCAGAAGAACAACAGTCAAAAATGTCACAAGTTGAAGAAAATGCCAACCAAAGCATCTCAGAGATGCAGAAACCGCTCGGCATATATTGTAACGTGTACTTCACAGAGCAGCGAGACATGAGAAATAGCCCCTACAGGGCAGGAATTGGCTAATCAAGGCCCCTGGTACCAATTTCTCTGAATAAGCCCTCGCTTCTCTCCATGACGTTCCCTGCTTGATTAAGTCAGTAGAGCTTTGTCTAGGTTGCGTATCTTGTTCAGCTGAACTCCCCACTGGAAATGTCACTTAAAGACAAAAGAGCTCCGATGACGTAAGGAAACCAAATCACACATCTTCTATGAAACTTCCTCCTCTTTCCCACCCTACTCCAAACCCTCAGATGCTTTTCTCACTTCCTGCTTTTAATCTCCCTTCTTGTCCTTCGCAACCACTCAGCCCACATGGGAATGGAGTGCTAAGTGGCTGCCCCCCACCCCGTGAGCGAGGCCACATCTCCGTGCCCCTCACAGGCAGCTTCCAGACTGAGACTGGCATCAGAGCCCCATGTTGGCAATCTCTTTGCTGAACACTAGAAAACAAGGCATGGTTTTAAAACGTGGCTGAGAAACCTGTGTGACTGGAGTGCCCCAAAAGAGACTGTAACAGACTGCAGGAGAAAATACCTGGTACAGGGTCAGAAAATGAATAATTCAAACTTCTCTCACATGCTGAATTAACCTTGACTCATTTCATGCTTCCCACCCCCATCACCCTGACTTCTGCTTCTCTCTAGGCTGGAGCTGGCTAGAGTCACTCAGGTGTGCATTTTAATCCCTCCAGGAAACTTCTTCTGCTCTATTTGGATCACAGAAAGTGAGAGCAGTTGGATAACTGGTGCTCAGAGCCCTGAGGGAAGCAGTGTCATATGGAAGCCTGAAGTGACAGGTCCTTGGGCACTTGGGTCCTTGGGGTGGAAAATGACCAACAAAAAGTTCTTTCACTAATACTGATAGCCAGAAGCCAAAGCAACTTGGGGTTTAGAAAATGTCCCTCTTCCTAGATTCACAAACACTCATTTTTTTTTAAGATTCTTTTTTTCCAACTTCCTACTCACATTACCATTATCAACATCTTTCACCCATCAACAACTTTCACCCCAGACCCCAAAACACTCCTTTCTGACTCAGCTCTTGAAAGGCCAAAGAAGGAGGGATTCTTACTGGTTTTAAAGTCACCTCTTCTGTCCCATAGTACAGTTACAGAGTGTGGTGGCATCTTCTCCCTCATTTCCTAGGCACAAAGTCATACAGGGGAGCACACAATGAGAGGTCCACTTTCACCTAAATCATCCTCATGGGCCTTTCTCTCTGATGAGCTTGGCGGGAGGAGAGGGCCAACAGACATGTGAAAAGATGCTCAACAGCACTCATCATGGGGAAACGCAAATCAGAACCCCAGTAAGGTGTCGCTTCACACCTGTCAGAAGTGCTAAAATAAAAAAACACAAGAAACAACAGGTGTTGGTGAGGACCTGGAGAGAGGGGAGTACTCATGACTGTTGGTGGGAATGCAAACTGGTACGGCCACTCTGGAAAACAGCTTGGAGCTTCCTCAGAAAGTTGAAACTAGAACCACCCTAAGATCCAGTAATCACACTACTGGATATGTACCCCAAAATACAAAAACACACTTGGATTAAGTGTCCTCCAGGCACCAAGACTGGGAACGTTTCTTTCACATGTGAGCCTCATTTGTGTTTGGTTGAAACCTCACAACTCCGTTATAAATTCTATTATTCCCATTCTATACCTGAGAAATCCGAGGGGATGCATTTCAACAAATGGCCTAAAGTCACTAGATGAATAGCTGCTGGAAATGGAATCTGAGTCTTTGGATCCTGTCTAATAGTCCTCCCACTTTACATCAGTGGTGTTATTCCCACAGATGTCCCCATTTCACAGAGACAGAAAACAAGTCATTAATTACAAAAGAAAGGCTGGGAATGAGTGGTGGCCACAGAGGTGTGTGCTCTGTAGCTACAAGCTTCTTTCAGATCTAAGTGCACGTTGGAAAATCTAGGGAACTTGTACCTCTTGGTGCCAATGGTATGACAGGCAGGTCTGAAATGACTGGTTCCAAGTCACTCTTATTGCAACTGAAAGATGTTCGAGAACTACAAGGAGGGGGAGGTGTTCATGAGGCAAAAGCTGTGTCCAAGGCACCTGGGTGGATCAGACAGTTGAATGTCTACCTTTGGCTCAGGTCTTGATCTCTAGGTCCTGGGATCGAGCCCCACATCAGGCTTTCTCCCTGGGGAGTCTGCTTCTCCCTCTCCCTCTCCCATTCCCCAACCTTGCTTGTTTTCTCTCTCTCTCTCTCAAAAACAGAAGTAGAAGGAGGAGGAGGAGGAAGAGGAGGAGAAGAAGGAGAAAAAGAAAAAGAAAGAAAAAGAAGCAGCAGCTCTGTCCAGAGCAAGAAACCAGAGACATTTCCAAATGTAGTGGTGGAAGAGTCAGAGAGAAACCACACTTCACCCAGAATAGATCCATACCTTGACTCTGGGAGAAAGTAGGAGAATTATCAAGATTTGGGCAAATTGACTGAGGTATTTTTTTTCTCTTCCCAGGTTACAGCCAGAACTCCTGGCTCCAGTACCAACCGGAGGGTAGTAAGGAGAAAGCTTTTCTCTGCTGGTAGTCATCCACCCAGAAGTTTCCTAGAAGGTGATGTTGGTTGTAATTAGAGCCTCCTCCAGTCAGGATGGAGGGGGGAGGAGTTGTCTCAATTCCCAGTCCTGCAAATGCAGCTGGTGGCTGGGAAGTTGCCGCCTGGTACTCTCCAGAGAGAGTCTCAGCTGCTCTTCCGTCTAGAATCATCACTTGGTGGCATTTCCCAGGGTAGGGGTTTTGAATGTGGGGCAGGAGGAAGGACGGTGGCGTTTGGCTATGGAAGGAGGCAATGACCATCACGCAGGCGGCTGTTCACAGCATGTGTCTGCCCCTAGCCTGGCAGCAGACAGCAGTTACTCCCTGGTCCCTTGCTGGCTCTTCACTTTCTACACCAATGAGCTCTGAGGTGACAAGTTCAATTCCCAGCTCTGTCAAACCTGCATTTTCTTCCCTGACCTACTTTTCCCACTCTGCAGTGTTTGGAACAATGCCTCTCTCTGTTCCCTGTTTAGACCCATCTTTTGCCTGAGCTGGTACAGAAGCCCAGGCCTCTGCCAGGCTTTTTGCCTTGAATCCCTGACAAGTGTTGATGGGAAAAGAAAAAAAAAGAAAGAAAGAAAGAAAGAAAAGAAAGAAGAAGGAAAAAAAAATCCTCTCATAAAACAGATTTCAGCTCTCCCACAGACGCCCAGATTCTGGAAGGAATAATGCTCCTGTGGGTAAGGAAAGAAATCAAAAGGTCATGCTTCTCCATTCACACCTCTCCCCTGCACTCCCTACCCCCCACCCTGGCCTCCCAGGCACACTGAGAAGGCACTGAGATGATGCCAGGAACAGCAGCTCCCGAAAAGAGCAGAGGCCTGCCTGTCTCAAAAGCTCCCAAGGACCATCTAAGGCTCTGACACCCCTATAAGATTTTTCAGGCTTATGGCCACAAGGTGCTGTCAAGACAGCAGCATGATCAAGGAGCCCAGGAGGTAGCACATGTGAAGATTCTTTGCAATCTGCAAAGCAAATCCAATCTGCAAATAAACGTAGGATATTCTGACACAGGAAGAGGGGAGTGGCAGAGAATAACGATGAAACTATAGCCATCCTTTGTTCACCGATTGCTGTATGCCAAGATTGTTCTGTGTGCTTTCCTATGTACTAAATGCCTACTTGTCCTAAGACCCTACAAGACATGTACTACTACCACACTCATTTCATAGATGGTGCAGTACAGGGCAGAGGCTAGGATATGCAGCCTAGAGCCTGCACCTGTTACCTCCAGCTTGACTCTGAACCTCCAAGCCTGCTAACACCCTCTTCTGCTGGCTCTTCCTCACTCTCTTTCAGTCCAAGATGGAGACGCTGCTTGTCCTTTCTAGCACTGTGACAACCCTCTCCTCCTGCTCTCGCAAAGTTCAGCCAAGACCACTGTGGCCCTGTTCTTCCCAGTGAGCTTGCAACAACAGGCTCCCCTGGAACATCCTCCCTTCCTCAGTTAGTCCATGAGTTTTCTCTCCTAAGAGGATCTGGGCAAACCTACTGTGAATACCAGCACAGATAGGGCCATGCCTGAGCTCACACCCTCCCATCCCTCCGAGGCTAGGGGAGCACATCTCGTCAGCCTTGTTTAGGCCCCTTTACTGCCTGGTCTGCTGCTACATGAGGACACAGAGCTCAGAGCTGTAGGATCCACTAATGCAGCTGTGAGAGAATTCACTTGTGACATCCTAAGGAAAAAACATGGAAAGAAAAGTCCCAGGAACTTGATGATATTGAGTTGCTGTACTGACCCTGGAGCTGCCAATTTTCAGATTGATCATTTGATTTAAAAAAAAAAAAAAACTTTTCAATATATATAATTAACCTACCCCTAGTTAGGTTTTCTATTACCTAGAGCCCAAAGCAGCGGACTATTAGAGGCACATAAGAGCAGCCCTCCAGAAAGGGTGCTGAGGGACTCCTTGTTCTCCACGTTGGACCTGCCCCACCCCAACATCCACGGCTCCTGATTCCCTCCCGGAGAGGCTCCAGGAAGGGTAACCAGGCCCTTCTCCTGCCTGGGTTCCTGGCCTTGGTGATCTCTGCTCCTTCTGCAGGGAAAACCCCTACTCAGAACTTCACAGTGTTACCTTCTCTTCACCCAACTCAAAATCACCTTGGCAAAGGAGAGCCCAGCCAGCCAACCTTGAGCAGCCACCCGCTAACGTTCTAGAAGGACTCAGGCTGAGTAAGTACCTGAATTGTTTCAAATCTCCCTGCATTCCACAGGGTGCCCACCATACTTACCTACAACAAGGCCTGGCTCATAGCAACTGTTCAGACGTTGGTGCACAATCCCCTGCTTCTCCCCTGCTGTGTTTTTGTCTGAGCAGGTCCTTTTCCCCTTCGTACTCCTCCTTCTCCATCTTTTCCCCCTCCTTCTCCTTTTTTTCCCTCCTTTTCTTCTTTTTTTCCCTCCTTTTCTTCTTTTTCTCTTCCTTTGAATTCAATGGATGCTCTTTAGCTTCCATCAATGGTACAGATGAACTCTTTTCCAAATTAATCTTCCCAAATTATTAGGATCGCTGTCTCTGTTAAACAGCTAAAATCCCAGTTTGGCCAGTTCCAGGGAGGCTCAGTTTCTAGGGTATCATGGTAAATGGGGATGCTTTGATGGAATCACAATGTGGGGATGTTTTTAAGCATCTTGCATTCGTTTCACTGTATCATTATGGTGGTTTTCAATCTTTCAGACATTTAAATCTATGCTTAATTATGCTCATTCCCAGAGGCTTCTGAAAAGCAAATGACACAATTTTTTTAATCAAATAAATAATACACAAGAGGCCTAGTAAGACTTGATAGAAGCCTGTCTGATCAGCTGAAGAGGATGACTGCGAGGCAGAAGTTTGGGAGAGTCATCACCCACCCTTCTGGCATTTCCAGATACTCAAGAAAAGTCTTCCAAGCCTAAGAAGATGGGGTCTGAGCCAACCAGGTAGCCTGGCGTCTCCTCTCAGCTAGGATGGAAATTGCTGGACCTGATGCTCCTGGCGATCAGTTTGCCATTCAGAAGGTGACTGTGGTCCCTCTTCCTCCCAAAGAGGGCAACATGGAGTCCAACTGGCTACTTGCAGAAAAGGAGAGAAAGGTTCTGTCATAGTTTAGCCTGCTCTAAAAGAACACCATAGACTGGTAGCTTAAACAACAACTACCTTTATCTTATAGTTTTGGGAGAGTCCAAGCACCCTCCCAAGCAGGCTGGGGAATACAAGATGAAGGCGCTAGCAGATTCAGGGTCTGTTGAGAGCCCTTTTCCTGGTTTTCAGAGGGCCACCTTCTCGTTATGTCCTCCATGGCCTTTCCTTGGTGTGTACATGGTGAAGGGGGAGAGAGAGAGAGAGCTCATTTCTGACCCTCATTTTATAAGGGCATTAATCCCATCATGAGGGCTCTGCTCTCATGACCTCATCTACTCCTAATTACTTCCCCAAGGCCTTACCCCATCAACTTGGGGATTAGGGTTTCAACATATGAATTTGGGGGTATATACAAACATTCAGACCATAGTAGACTCCCCTACCACTTTGTAATAATGACAAGAGTCATTGTAAGACTGGGGCATTAGATATCCCTTTCGAGGGCAATATGGGACCTCTCAGCTTGTGATGGGCATCTTCTGATTTAGTCTGTCCGAACATGCTACACTCTGCGTATTTCCCTTGTGAGCAATTTCAGAAGAACTCTCAGTTAAGGTCCTTCACCCTTATCCAGGCAAGAGGTTGGCATGGGCCCAAGCTGGCTCAACCCAGATTGTTCTGTAAATTTTAATCTTGAACAGAACAAGGACACAGACTCTAGACGACCTAAAACACTGACACTTCCATAAAGAGAGTGTCCCTTAATTTCTGTTACCTAAATTCTCAGGTGCCCATACTTTCTGATACTTGGTCTTCAGCTTTGGCTCTTAATAAATGACTACTACATATCCTTCAACGAATTGCTTTTTTCCCCTGTGAGTTGCCAGATTAATATCTGCAACTTCACAGTAAAATGACCCTAAATTATAGACTTTTTAAACAATGAAACCCAGAGATCTACACCTGCTCCCACCACTGAGGCCTCAGAATATGTTTATGTTATATATATACTAACTCTGGTAATCAGTGTGAAAAGACCCAAATAATTGGGGGGAAAAAAACCTCAGGTCACTCTCTCTCTCTCTCTAGTCTGCCATAGAAAACAAAATGGCAATTGCAAGAGCTCAAGAGAAGAATAGTGTTTAAAAAATATATTATCTGTCTTAAAAGCCATGAATGAAATAAAGGAAACTGTGTTCATAGCACCTGACTCACATGATTACCGTGGGTCAGCCATCAATATGTAGATAGAAAAAAAAATAATTGGCATAAGCTCCTTGAAATTTCTGCCTACAGCCTCCCCAAGGAGGCCTTGGGGAGATTCAGACAGCATTTGAACAGCTAGGGCTTAGTAATGAGAACTGACATTCTAGTGTGTAGTACAAAAGACACTTCCCTCTTGGAACCAGGAAAAGTACTTTAATCAGCCAAAAAGTTACTACTGTAAAAAAGGAGAGAGAGAGTAGAAGAACCCCCCACATTTACTGTTCCTCTACCATTGCTAGGCCCAGCTCCTACTAACTGTACGAGCCCCTGCGCCATCATCTGTGTCTACCTCATTAATGCCATTTGCTCATTGCTATGCCAGAAAACCCAGCTGATTAGCGGGAAATCCTTAGCTGAAGGTTGCCTGGGTTTCAAGTTGCTTATGCACACAATTCACACTCCATGTGTTAGGAGCTACCTCCTTTCCTCAAATTGCTCAGTGAGTCTGGAAAGTGGGAAATCGGCTTTGAATTGTCTCTGGCTCCTCACTGACCGGTCAAACCCCAGGGTGCCCGTGGAATATTTGATTAGTTGTAAACTCAAAACAACCATCACAAAGAAAGATAAAAGGTTAAAACCACAAGCAAGGCACCCCAGAGTGAAGAGCCTGAGACACTGAAAAAGGTAAGCTGAGAAACTACTCAGACCCCCTCTGGCAGAAGCTAGAGATAAAACAAAGCATGCCTCATGCCCAAGGCAGAAAATTAAAAATTGAGCAGGTTCCATTCTGTGAGGTGTATTGTAAGGTAAGGCCTCCTTCTTCATACCCCACCCCCAGCCCCTGTCATCCTCTCTGGAATCCAGTCTTACCTGCTGCCATGCTGTGTTTCTCTTTGTCCCCTTGCTTTTAGCTGAGACAGATACCCCGTTACTCATAAGTGTGCTTATGATGACCAGTGTCATCAACAGACAATATTTTCAAGGCAATAATCACAGAAAACTTTAGTGAGGCGCCAGATCCTAAGAGCTTTGAGTGTGCCCTTTGGGAATATATCCAGACCCCTTTGTACAAATGGCCAAACACATCCTTGAACACATTTTTGGAATCTAAAGGCTGGAATAAAGACAAGGGCATGCCTCCTCCCTGAGGCCATCCTACATCAATTTACTGGTCCATGTGGGGGATGAAGACCTGGCTCCCTTGCCTCATTTGAGCCAGCTCTGAAAATATGTATCAGCTTCAGAGTGTCCTATTTTAAAAATGGCAGAAAAATGCTGTAACAACATTGAAGTTCAACATCCCCCTCTGCTCAATCCCATTCTATGATTCTCTCAATAATGCTGACCCCAAGAATATTCCCCCAATAAACTTATTGCATTAAAATAAAAATTTTGTGAGAGGTGGAATAGACTGAAGTGGTCTTGAAACCTACCCTCCTACTCAGTGACTGTAGATGTCTCCTCCTTGGTATCCTTAAGAGAGAATCAAATGGCCTTCCATGGAAACTTTCCAGTAGTTGCTTCACATTCTCATACAGGAGTCAAAAGGAGGAGATGCAACTTCTCTGACACCAAAATAGACATGGAACATTGTAATGGGACAAATTAAGGACCAGAAAAAAAGAAAAGCTTCCTGGAGGGCAAAAAGATGGGATGCAAAGATATTAAAAAAGATATTAAAAGATATTAAAATGTGATGATCCAGTAAATATGAGTGTCCAAAAGCTAGAGAAAAACCATCAAATGATACCCCGGCATCCTTCTCCTTACAAAGTCCAGCTAATAAAGGAATACAGTGCGCCATCCTGCCAAGAATGGTATAGAAACAACACAGGGAATTTATGATAAAAGGCCAAGGAAATAGGCAAGAAAAAAGGAGCTAAGAATACAAGGATACTACAGAGAGAACCATTAAAAAAGCATCATGCCCCTGGCTTATCTCCTTTGCACACTGAGCTCCCAGAGGCTTCCAACAGAGCTCAACACGGTGAAGATTGACAGAGAGAGTTTGGCTTGTCACATGTCAAGCATGACAAGGGAAAGTAGAAGGAGAGGTTCTGAAACATGGAGTCATACAATTTCTAGTAGTCAATCAAGATGCTAATTTTTGCAGTGACTGTCTACAGACATGGTCATCAAACTTTGTGATGATGGCCTAATGAAAAACAAGGGAATGACAAGATGAAGAATAAGAGAGCTGATGGCAAGTTGGTGTAGGTCTTTCTTTTGTGGGAGAATCTCTGTAAAGGAGTTTCAACTCACATCAGAGTATGGATTGTTAAAGTCAAACCTAGAGAGGGGACAAGCAATTTCCATAAGCATGTTATTTATCCAGGACAAGACAATAGGGAGTGGGTCATCTCCTAGGCTTTACCGAGCAAAAACTTTTCCAAATGCTCTGCTAGCTAAACTATTATGTTTGTGGCTGAATTTGGCTCTCGGGTTGCCAGTTTGCAACCCCCATTCTACAAAATAGGGACCTTCCAAGATTATCTCAAGCAATCAACTGGTGTTACCACCATTCACACTGACAATTGAAGCGGTCTCACAGCTGCATTCATGTTTTATTCCATGTCAGAGAATAGCCTACATACCCCTCTTCTGTGTCTTCACTGCCACGATCCTTCTCACCATTTCTGGTTCAGAAAATTAAGTCAATGCTACTGCCAAAGTGGAGGGGAAGGAATTGGCCAAGTGAAAAAGGAAAAATGTTGAATAACAGCAAAACATGAAGGGCAGAGTAAAGACCTCTAACCCAGTCCTTCATACTAATTCAGACTTTAACTTCTAAAGATAGCTTCCTCCTTTTTGAAGAAAAGGAAAACATGAACATCTATTGAATACCCAAACAATGCCAAGCAAATGTCCAGCACTTCACCTAGAGGGGCCCAGAGAATGTGGAGTAAGGGTGGGGATGGGACTGTAATCTACCTTCTTCCTTGTCAGCTCTACAGACTTTATCTCAGGCCACCTAACCTGCACCTGCTCAGCAGATTGACATTATTTGACAAAGCATGATGCCCATGAAAGCATGAATGCAGGAACCAAAGGAACAACCTGTGCATTCAGTGTTTGTTATCGATAGTAATACAGGATAAAACTGAGAAAACACAAGCTTAAACTGTGAAAACCTGAGTGAGAAACTTACTTCTCTTCCCAAAGTTCATAAGCAAGGCTTTGCTTGACTGATGCTGTCCATACACTATTTGGTTCTCTGGGGCTCTGATCAAATGGTTGTCCAGGCACCAAGCGGAGATGGAATTGGGAGAAAAGACAAAAAAATTCAAAATCAAAACCAAATGGAGCCATTTCCAGTGGGACCACCTAAACCACATATTGGAAAGGAAATGGAGGGTTTTTTTAAAGCAAATAGATCTTCTATATTGTTTCTCATTCTCTCTACAGAGGGAGGCGATAAGGCCTCTAGTGGTTACATGACGAGACCAAGTTTATAGGCCAATTATTAATTCAGAGGTAGAGGAAATTGAGCTGTAGCATAGCTTCCATTTTGAACTTCATCTCCAATTTTTAAAATAAATTTGTCTTATTCCTGTGATTCTTTGTGCCTTAGCCTCTCCCTCATTTTACAACACACCTTCAACTCCTAAAACTCTACATTCATTTATTTGACAAATATGTTTTATGCATCTAATGTGTACCCAGCCCTATTCTAGGTGCTGGAGATAAAGTAGACGGGGTTCACTAGAGAATCAGGTAGGTAAACAGGGAGCTTATATTCCAAAGGGAAGATATTTGGAAGCATTATTTGGCTAAGAATATCAAACTTATTAATCTCCTTTCATTAAAATTAATTTTTCCATGAATCTTAAATCATCTTACTCCTTTACATAGGAGTTCTTAACAGAGAGAGAAGTTAGAATTTCTTAGAAACCAGACCCAAAGACTTAGGGGTTCTGCTATGTAACAGTATTACTATTATCTCAGTATTAAAAATAAGAATCTTAATCACAGCCATTGCTTGCACCCGCCCCATGACCTCTGAACACCAGCCTACTTTAGATCTAGAAGTGTTTGGAGCCCATCACTGAGGGGCCCTGGAAGGCTACTAGAGACAGACTAGCAAAAAGGGAAAGGAAAAGAACAGAAGAGACAGAATGGAGAGAAACAGCCACGAGGGAAAAAGGTAACACTAATAAAAAGAGAAATATAGAGAAGTGGGGCTAGGAAATAAGACAGAGAGAGAGCATGTGCGTCTGAGTGATAAGATCCATCAAATGATAGGTTGAGGAGTTAGAGGCACATAGGGTACCAAATTTAAGGAGATGCTCACTCTCAAAGTCATGCAAGTACCTAGACACCTTGATTTCCCTTCCTAATCACACCATTGGCACCCAGGACCGCTTAGACCACATCAGCTCCACTGGCACCCAACACTGGCCTGTAACAAGTGCAGTAGCATCTCAGCTTCTCCCTGTTGGATGTAGAGACACAAGAGCTGTTGTGACTCAGGTTCTTTCTACCTCTCATACCATCTTCTTCCTGAAGATGCTCTCTCATTCCCAACCACCCTGAGCTCTCCCTTTTCTCTGTTCAGGGTTGTTGAGCTATTGACCACTTAGGGGATTGCTAATTGTTTCATGGGTGTAACTTTTGTGTCTCCAACTGGTGTGCAGGCAATTCAAGGATAGGCACCATGTCTAATGGTCCACAAAGCCAAGGAAAATGATGGGCACACAGTAGGTTCTAATTAAATGACTGACTGAATGATTGATTTCTTGGTTGCTTGTGATGCTGCTGCTCAGCTGTAGAGCTAGCTACAGAGCTAATGACCCTCAGCTCATTATTCACAGGCCATCCAAGTCACTCCTTATCACCTGAAACACAAGATTTGCCCCATCACATTCCCCTAAGCAACTATATGCACAACAGGTGTGAGAAGAGCTGAGGTTGACACTAAGGAGGTATCTGAGACCTCCTTGGACAACAGTGGCAAAAGAAAACAGAATACAGAGCAATTGTCTGTGAAAAGGAGGATGAGACTGGAGTAAACTAAGAAACGATCATCTTCCCCTCAATAACAGAAAACGCAGACTGTCGTATACTCCCACTTATGGGGGTGGGGGGTGCGGGCTCCACTGCGTATGCAGCTAAAATTCAAAAGAACCCAAATTGCATAGAAAATTCCCAATTTCCAATCCAGTTAGAATAGTGTTTGTTGCAATGTTAAGCCCAACATTACAAAAGAATTATAGTCTTTGGTTCTCTTTGTGCTTATAAACAATCCCCCATGCCCAAGGAGGGGGTTTAGCCACTAGTTAATACCTGTCTGGGGCCTGTGATACCTAACTGGTCCTTAAAGGCAGCCTGGCCCATCGACAGAGCAAGCCTAATCCGGCCTGTACAGGTGATTAGTAGACAATTGTAGGTGTTTAGGACAGTCACTCTCCAACACCGTTTGCTTGATCACCACACCACTTGTAAACCCCTGGATCCACAGCCCTTTTGAGGCCATCCTCTTTAATTCCTGTTTGAACAAGTTCTCACTGGTGCTTGACCCTTGGCTGCCCCCTCCTCTGGCTTTCTGAACCTGTGTTTCACCCTGGGCAACACAGCTCTTGCTCCATGAGACGTGTCATGTGGTTGGCATCCTGACCGAGCCAAGCGTGGTGGCCCTGGGAGTACAGTGACTCAGACACCGGGACGCCGCTGACCAAGCAACAGACAGAAATGGCAGCAATGACAAAAGTCTCCAGTGCACTGGAACGAGGTCTGCATATGGCTCGCAAAGGAGGCCAGGCAAAACCCCCATCCCCGCTGCTACTTACCTCCACTGATGAACTCAGGGGCTGAGGGGACCTGGAGGGAGCATGTGATTTCTGTGTACCACTGGGATCCAAACGTAGATGGAATAGGAAGGAAGGGGGAAGGGAAGGCAGCCCCAGTCAGTTTGCATAGAGGGAAGGCAGGGCACCTGGAAAAGGCTGCACCATGATGGGAAGAGCCTGAAGTATAAACCAGACTCAGCAGCAGGTCCTAAAAATTTGAGGGAAGTCATGGTTCTTTTTTTTTCTTTTTTAAATGAATGTACAAAGCAGCTTTTTTTTTTTTAAATTTCTTTTCAGCGTAACAGTATTCATTGTTTTTGCACCACACCCAGTGCTCCATGCAATACGTGCCCTCCTTAACCCACCACCTGAAGTCATGGTTCTGACTCAAGCTGGTGGCAGGGATTTGGTTGTTCCCATCCCAGCTGCCCCACATGTATATGTAGGGAGAGAAAGGAGCAAATGTGTGAAATACAGGGCCATCTTATTAAACCCTATCCTAGACCAGGATGGAAGCAACTCTGCTGTAGGATCCCTTGCTGCTGGCCATATCGTGGGAGGAGAAGGGTTCTCCTCCTTGTTGCCAAAGCCTACCAAGTTGTCAAGGCCTGTACAGTTGAGGAGTGGTGGGTGCTGGGGCAGAGGACAACCAGGTCATCAAGTCCAGGAGAGAGCACTGGCTTCCTCAACACCATAGGTCAGAGACCTGGGCTGATGTGTGGACCCATGAAGATGCTCCTTAGGCACTCATAGGAATATGCTTTAGTGAAAGGTGCAGAGGTTGGAGGAGAGCTTTGCAAACTTGTAATGTGGAGTTGGTGGAAATGTGAGTACCAAACATAATTGGACCTTATTTTTGCATATTGGCTGGTAAAGCTTAGCTATCTTTTTATTATGCCAGTGTAGCAAATATTCTAGTCCCTTTTAAGGGTGTCAGGAGTTATCTGATCTACAAGAACCAGTTCTACTGGTTCTGTCCTAGATCAGAGGTCAGTAACATTGGCACCATCAAGCACCTGAGCTTCCATTGTTCCAGAAAAGTGGGCTCTCTCCATACAGAGAAATAGGAAGAGGTTCATAACCACTATGTCCACACTGGCCCCTTCATTCCATTATGAAAGCCATCTCTGCCATCAAAAGCCTTACCTCGCTCCAGTGAAGATGACAGGAAGACTTTACTGACACGTGCTTCTAACGTGAGCCTTGTCATCCGCCACATTCCAATACTGTCTTTTGTACTTTATGCTCCTCTAGCCACAGAGGAGGACAAGCAAAGCTTCCCATAGTGTTCTTTTCATGTGCCTAATCATCCCAGACATGCCTCTGGTTTCCTCCCTGCCCCTCTAAACTCACAGTCTGTTTCCTTCTGTGGCAGATTTGGGCATGTCCCGCAGCTCAGGGTGGAGAGCCATGAATCACAAAGGAGAGGTTCTGAGAACACTGTGTTTCTGCTGCTTCACCCACATGTCCCAAACAGTCTAGTGGGGTCCAACTCTGACCCCAGTGGAGTTCTTCATCCATGACTGGTGCCTTTAGGAATGTGTCTGTGGGAAGCAAGAAGAGTTTCAAATACAGTAGAATGGAGTCATTGACTTTTTTTTTTCCTTTCTTTCTTTCTATGCTGGATTGCAAGAGGGCCCTGAAGGTTGGTGGACCGAACAAGTGAGTAGACATAGAGACCCGAGTCCTGCTGCTGAGTCATTTCAATCTGTTTCAGATTCGATTTGCTCAGAGCATGGAGAGGAACAAGGCTCCCAGTGGAGATATCATGTAGCTATAGCCTAGAAGTGTTTTCTTAATAGATGAAATTTCGTAAGAATTTGTATCTTTTATGCTGGGGAGGTAAGTAGCGGAGTGAAATGGTTGGGAAAAGGAAACATTTGGCTCTGGTAATTCCAAAGGACATTTCACTGATCTAAATATTTGTCTAGCTGAATGGTTACGTCCACTCTCACCTGCTCGGAATTGATATGTTCAAATCAAACACAATCATCTGCATCTGAGTGGGGAGAAAGAACTTAAACCTGAGCTGGCAGCTGGGAAGGTGAGAGAAGAATCAGACAGGGAGCCAGGACAGGGGAGCCCTTGTTCACTAAGTAAGGGACCTGAAACAAGTTGTTAATCCCTTAGAGCTGGCTGCTGAATTCTGGGATTCAATGGCAAGTTCCAGATCATCTAGGTGTTGTGAATAACTTCGATACTCAGGACAACATATACATTTTTGGAGAAAGAAATTATCTGTTGGAACAAACACTTTCTCTTTTTGCTTTAGCCTTGAATGTCTCAGGATGCAGACATAATTGCATGGGCAAAGCTGAGCATACTGGTTTCCTCTTTTTAAGGAGTTCCCTTAAGATGCCTGTGTCAAGGCCTTTTCATTCTGAGTCATTTGAGTTTTATCCCGCCTCCCTAAAAAAAAAAAAAAGCACTTTTTAATTTAACACTGTTTTTCATCAGACGTGTGCAAGTTGGGAGCCATCTGGTACTACACATAGCCCAGGGGCTCGTTTCCTCCTGCATCAGTACCTTCCTAGGCCCTGCCCCACATGCAGCGTGGAATTAGGTGCTGGCCCCACGACAGTGAGCGGAAATCGGGAGGGACCAGAGTCCTGCAGCTTCCATTGGCTACAGAGGAGTCTGCACATCTGTGTGGACAGCGGAGCACCCAGGGGCCAAATCCTGCCACTCCACTGACCACAGCTATACGACCAAGGACATGTCGGATCTTGTGACCCACCCTTTGCCTGTGGACTGATGAAAGGCACTTCTGGGCCTTATACATGCTTTTTCTGTGCTTGCCTGGAAAGGTGAATATGGCTTTCTGCCATGGCCACTTTTGTTGTCATCCTTAATGTAGTAGATTGATTACAAAAATGCCCCCAATTCTTTACCCTTCCCTAAAACCATGCCTTTTGCATCACGACTTTGCATTTCCTCTAAACCCAGGCTGCCTTGTGACCCACCTTGACCCACAGAATCTGTTGTAAGTGATGGCATACCAGTGCTAAGCCTCGGCCTCTAGAAGCCCTGAGCCCTTCTGCTCTTCTCTTGAAGATGATGACCACATGAAGAAGCTGCTCTGTTGGATGAACGAGACGTATGGCCCAGTCCCCCTGTCACTCTTACTGACAGCCAAGCAACTGCCAGACTTCTGAGCGAGGCTTTCCTAGACCCAGCAGCCTTGGGCCAACCTCCCAGGTGATCACAGATCCACGTGAGCTGAACCAAGATCGACCAAACCCGGCCCAAGTTAGCATCACTGTCCAGCTGACCTGTAGGCTTACAAGCCATAGTAATGCTTGCATAGTAAGTCATTAACTTTTGGGATAACTTGTAACACGGCAGGAGCCAACTGATAGACTTACTCAATGCAGGCAGAGGCCACAGCTTGACAGGATGGTGTACCAGGACCTTCAGGCATTCGTCCTCATTTATTCCACAGATGTTGGTTGAACTTCTGCCATAGAACAGGTTCCAGACCTGTAAAAATTTCCAGGTCCTGGGGATGCAATATTCCTGCTCTTTTAGAGTTTGCATTCCAATGGGGGAAGACAAACCACAAATAAATAAATGCATAAGTAAATAACAAAAGCACCAGCTACTAGTACGTAACACACAGACCATCTAAAAAGGCATGTGATAGGGACACCTGGGTGGCTCAGTTGGTTGGACGACTGCCTTCAGCTCAGGTCATGATCCCAGAGACCTGGGATCGAGTCCCGCATCAGGCTCCCAGCTCCACGGGGAGTCTGCTTCTCCCTCTGACCTTCTCCTCACTCATGCTCTCTCACTGCCTCTCTCTCAAATAAATAAATAAAATCTTTAAAAAAAAATAAAATAAAAATAAAAAGGCATGTGATAAAGAGTGACTGGGTGTTACTTTAGCTTCATGGCCAGGGAAACCTTCCTTATTGAAGAAACATTAAGCATAGTGGGAGGGGGTACAGAGTAGGTAGGAGAAGAATTTGGATTCTATGCCAAAGGCACTAAGCAAGCTATCATCACTTTTTAAGAACAAGAGTAACATAATCTGATCAATGTTTGAATGAACCTTTCCGTCTGACAGACGTAGAGTAGTTATCAAGGGCCAAAAGTGGAAGAAGAGAATCAGTTAAACTCCTGCAATAATTTAGCTTGGCCAGGGTTATAGTAATAGAGATTAAGAGAAGTATGGTTTAGGGGAAGAAGTAACAGGACTTGGGATGAGTTGGATCCAGGAGTTAAAGGAAAGAGGGGAATAATGTCTAGGTCTTTGTTCAGTCACTGGATGAATCAAGATGGAAGACATCAAGGGGTGGGGGGCAGGGCTGAGGACTCAACAGCTTGAGTCTAGGATGTCTGTCCATTAGGACAGGGAGTATCTGTCCTTCAGGTCACGTGTGTGGAGGCCACATGAGCCTGAAGTCCTGGGGAGGGGTCAGCACTAGAAGAGTAAGTTGGGGGTCACTGGCACACCAATGCCACAAGTCTCAGACCAGATAAGTTCACCTGAGGACAGTGATTAGAAAAGAAGTGTGCTCAAAGATAGAGCCCTGGGACATACCTACATTTATGGGCTAGGCAGCTGAGAAGGTGCCAGCAGAACAGACTGAGAATGAACAGCCAGTAAAGGAAGCGGCAAATGAGAAGGGACGTATGGTGACACCAAAATCAAGAGGGCAGAATAGACAGAAAGGAGGTTATAGTCAATGATGTCGAATGCTCCTGACTAATACAGAGGACAGGAACCTTCCCACAACCACTGAAGTTGGCAAACATTCAAATGCCCTGTTCCCTCTTCAGGACAATAATATACCCATATATTTACAAAATATATAATGGATTGTAAAATTATTTTCTAGGCTCTCTGTTCAATCAGGCTTCTGTCACTGGATAGTTGGATGATTTAATATGAGCTGTCGCCACCCCTCTGAATCCCTATTCTCCTAGGTTCAGTTATTCCTCAAATTCCACAGTTCTCCACAGGCCCAGAAATATAAAGAGACGTCAGGTAAATCCATCTGCAGTCTCTGGACACTCTTAAGTTTCATGAAAACAAAGAAGGGATCCATCCTGTGTGCACCATATCCTAGCACCCACTCCAGAACCCACCCACAAATAAATTCTTACAAATGTTAAGTACATGAAGGAATTTCAAATCCCATTTGACCTCCTATCACTGGTACTGTTCATGGGTTCTTCTAACAACCAGGGTGCCACCACCTTATCTGCCTGTGAACAGGAGGGAGGCATTTTCTCAAATTCTCCAAAATGAGTGTTCTCAGGGGAAGGATCTTGCCTTGCTCTTAATCTTTCTAGGATGGGGTGCTGCTTGACAGCCAGTTTCCTGGTACTACTAGGGACTTCTTTGATGTGGATTTCTCATTGGCTGACGAGACCTTCCTGGTGGCCTCCCTATCCCTATAGTTGGGACAAGTCATAACCTTAATCTGTGTTTAATGGTCCCCTTTTCCAGGACCTTACATTTAAGATTTTGTTAAGTGTTTCTTTTGGGATTTTTCAGCTGCTTTGTATTCGATTCACACATATGCAAGATCTATATGGCTGGATGCCAGGATGAGTCTGGGTCAGCTTGGCCCAAAATGTTGTCTTTGTCAAAAAGTCAAGGTCATAACACCTAGCACTAATATCTAGGAGCATTCATGTGACTTTTTGATCCCTAAAAGGTATGACTTTTACCCTGCTGTTCTGACCCTGGTGCTCGTGTATGAATCAATATTAAAGTTTGTGGTTCCGGTAGGTCCTTTAGACCTTCTCTTGGAGGAGGGCATTTGATCACCATTCCAAATGCACCTACAACAAATCACCTGCTACTCTGAGTGCGAGTCTGCTTTCCAGGACAGTCAAGTGTTAGGAGTTAGAGCACTGAAAAGTCAACCTCGGGGACCTGAGCAAAAGGCCACCTTTTCTCACCTTTTAAAGTGATTTCACCCTAATCATTAGGGTTTTTTCAACTTTGAAAGACCTTAGTAATTCTTCTGGGTTTAACCCTGTAACTTTCTGGTACCACTTCCTACCATAAGTAACTCCTATTTGCTTGGCCTGTGAAAGGAAATTATCACAGAAATAAAATCAGATTTTAGCTGAAGTCAAGACACATATTAAATCTGATGCTTCACAGATTAATACAAGCCCCTCCACCTCTGTCTTAAAAGGAAATTAGATTGTTCTGACCATATCTTCTCATCCCTAAACTGCTGGTTATTATCCAGCAGCCTGTGATCCTCTAGGTGTTTGCAAATTGATTGTTTAATGTTTTGCATTCGCCTATGTCCACATTTCCAGGGTCAGCAGTCACATCTACAATTCCCAGTGTAGGTGATGATGTGTTTGTCCTTTGCTGGTCTTGGGGCATTTCACCGACACACACATACACACACACACACGCACACACGCGCGCGCACTTTTGTTTCAGAAGCTCTTCCTTCATTCACTTCTTTGTATTTATTGACTACCAAACATGTATGGACTAGCCTTGGGCTAATCACTGGGGATACATTGGTATGCAAGACAGCAGATTCACATCCTTACGGAGCTTAAAATCTAGTGACTGTAATTTCAAATCGTAGTTAGGACTATGGATAAAATAAACAAGTATGTGATGGAAAATAAATGGGAAGGCCTCTTTGAATGGGAAAATTTTAAGCTGAGCTCTGAAGAGTATAAGAGAAGGTACAGCCTTAAAAAGTAGGTAGGAGGAAGTGATGAATCTAAGGGCCTGGGGTAAGACAGAGCTTCATTTGTCAGAACCTAATGGAAGGCAAATAGGGGTGGACTTTGGAAAGAGGGTGACATGAAGGAAAAGGGTGATCCTATTATCAGGAGCCTTACAGGAAAGGTGAACATCCATTCCAGTTTGCCAAAAAAAAAACATCCTGGTTTGACCCTTGTCCCTGTGGAATTATCAATAGGGCCTCCTTTCACTCTCAAAAGTGTCCTGGGTCATACAATAAGTTGTATGGTCATCCAACTTAAAGGGCATGCCAGAGAGTTGGGATTTTATAATATGTAAGATAGGAAATCATGGAAGGATATTAAGCAGAGGTAGGAGAGCACTGGATCTATGTTTCCAGACTGTTCCACCTGTAGTCTAAAGGGGGCCAGGCAAGCAAGTGAGAGAGAAAGGTATAGTAAGTCTGTTGTAGTGGCCCAGAGAAAAGTGGATGGTCACCAGAGAATCACACTTAGAAATATCTTTAGTAGGGCTGCCTAGCTGGCTCATTTGGTGGAGCATGTCACTCTTGATCTTGGATTCTGAGCTTCAGCCCCACACTAAGTAAACAGTACTCAAAAATAAAATCTTTGAAAATACATATATCTTACGTTAAGCAACAATCTACCATCTTTTTTCTTTTCAAGCTCCCAGTGCAGGTTCTAGGAGACTAGATACTATGGTGCTCTGTGGAGGCCCCACCCTTCAAGACTGAACCCTCCCTTCCCCCAACTGCCAAAGGTGTTAGCTGTTGGTAGCTCACAGCTAAGTCCCTCCCCAGGAATGACTGAAGGGAGCTGCCTTGCTCTAGGATATAACCCCTCTGGGGGCAACAGACATCTAATTAATTGGTCAATATAAGAGTACCAAAGCCTCCCCCCACAAATTTGGGACATCTCTGAAAGGCCATTCCAGCTCCAGAGCCCCAGGTGGGACCCACTGAGGCCTCTGTTGCAGGTGCATTGTGATTCAATCCCACCCCATCCCCAACAGTGGCTGTTCCCACAGCACTGCCCCCAAATCACCTACATGCAAATATCCACTGCAGAGTCTGCTGCCTGGGGAAACAGGGGCCTTCAATCCGATGTTAGCACAGCTTTCTATTAAAACATGCCTCTAGTGTTATCTACCCTAACATCTCCACATCTAATCAAGAAGTAGAGCTTCCCCTGGTGCTTTTCTGTTGGGTATATAAAGGATCTGTTCCTATCGTCTTTTATGTCCTTTGTAAATTGAATCACCTACTTTGTTTTGTCCTGGATAATTTTATCCGCAAACAGTGTATCTGTTCATGCTACTGGCTCCCTGTAAACTGGCACCCTTCTCACTTTTTACCACATTCCACATGCCTATTTCAGATCTTGTAAACAACAGCTTTTCTTGAAAACCTTGATTTTTGATTACCTAAATTCAGTTTCTCCTTCTGGTACTTGAATTATTTCCTTAGGAAATGTAAAGATTCCATAAATTCTCCTTTACGTCTTCTATTCATGAGATTATTCCTGGTATTTCTTTTCTTTTTTTTTTTAAGATTTTATTTATTTGACAGACAGAGATCACAAGTAGGCAGATAGGCAGGCAGAGAGAGAGGAGGAAACAGGCTACCCGCTGAGCAGAGAGCCCGATGCAGGACTCAATCCCAGGACCCCAGGATCATGACCTGAGCTGAAGGCAGAGGCTTAACCCACTGAGCCACTCAGGCGCCCCTATTCCTGGTATTTCTATACAGTAATTTGGAATCTACTGAAATAAGTTATAGTAGGATCCCATTCTTCATAGCTCATTATCACCAAGAATGCACTACATCATGAATTAAATCATGCTTTCCCAAAAAATAACCACAACTAACAAAAGATGAACGCTGGGTCATTAGAGTATAATAGGAGAGAGTCGGTAATCTGTGCAAAGTAACACATCATGTCTTCACTCCCTCACAGGCATAAGAGGGATAAATGAGCATGCAGGGTATGGTAAATGGACACTAGGAAGGGGGAGGAGAATGTTCCACACTGTGAGCACAGGGGCTTGCCTACACATCCTGGTGAAGTCTCTTAACTTGTTTCTAGCCACCTAACCACATGAAGTCCTCCCATCTCTACCCTTTGCTCATTGTGAAGACCACATGAGAGGAGGGAAAGAGAGTTTACATAGACTTGCATATCTTAATTCTCCCCCTTCATTCACTCAAAAAATATTCTTGAGCACCTACCATAGTGCTGTGCCCAGGTGGTCCTCTATCAGGCACAGAGCATCTCGGAAAACCACTCATGTTCCCTCCACCCCACCCCTACCACCACCACCAATCATAACTTACAATATGCCTCTTAGTCCTTAATCCCAAAACAGTATAATAATAAAAATGTCCCACTGGTTTTTTTTTCCTTTTAGTAAGTTTCCTTTCATTAAAATTCAAAACTTCCATTTCAGATTATCTGCCATAAGCACACCTTCTACTGTGCAAATCTTTAATCCTTCGATTAAAGTTTCCAGCTATAGAAAGATTAGGTCAAAAAAGTATCTTCTTTAGTTGACCCAGAATCAAACATTGTTCTTAATACTTTTCAATCACTTGCTTACTCTTTTATTTATAAAACATTGGTTAAATTATATACTTATCACCTCCAGCTTATGTCTTGGTAGAAGGTATGTAGAAACCAGTTAGAACTTCAGCTCTGTAATTTATGAGCTGTTGAATCAGCTTCTTTATGTAGTCTCTCAAAGTCTCATTTTCTTCATCTGTCAAGTGGAAAGAACAGATAACTTAAAGGATTTCATGAGGATCAAAATGAACCCTGGCAGTAAAGGCTTGAGCCATGCCTGACACATGGTACACATTCTAACCATAGGTTCCATTCCCCTTTTGCACCCAGGATCTCTGTTCGTTCATTTGACAAATTTACACTGATGCTTAAATTGTGCATGACACTGCTTTAGGCCCTAAGGATATAAAATAGGTAAATAGGACGATGTTCCTAGTGTTATCCAGCTTCTATTCTAATGGGAGGAGACAGGCAGTGAATGAATAAAAAGATGGCAGGCAGTGATAAATTCTAGGATTAAAGTTAATCAGGAAATAAATGGTGAGGGGGGTGGTGTCTGTTTATGTTGAGTGGCCAGAGAGGGCCTCTCTGGGAGGTAAAGTTTGAGCTGAGACATAAATGACTCGTAAAGGAGTAAAGTCAATTGAACATCTGAAAGAAGAGCGCTCTAGAAAGAGGGCAGAGCTAGTGAGAACCCTCAGGAAGGAATGGCCTTGGAGGACTTTATGCAGGAATTAGGGAAGCGATAGACAGAGACCCCACCATTGTGGGATACTTGGTCAAAGTAAAGAGCTTGTATTTTCTCCATGCAATGTGGAACCAGTGGAGAATTTAAAGCAAAGATTGAAGAGGATCTGACCTCCATGAGTCTGAACCATCTGGAAGGGTACGCTAACAGGAATATAGGAAGGGACATCATTTTGGAGACTATTGTAGTCATGCAGGTGAGAAATGGGGAGGCCTGGAGCACTATGGGAGCCACAGGGATTGTGAGAGGTAAACAGGTGCTACAGAGATCCCAAAGAAACAATCCACAGATTTGAAACTGGATTGAATGGAGGGGGAAAGCAAAGGACCAAGAAGGATTTCTAGGACTTGAATAGCCACAGGGATGCCATTCACCAAGACAGAGAATGCAAGGGAAAGAGCATATTTATGGAAGAAAATCAAGAAACATCTAAGGGAATATGAGTACAAGACAATATACATGTAAATATTTGAGTGTGGATTTTAGAAGATGGAACAGGACTTAAGAAATAAAAGTATAAGGGCGCCTGGGTGGCTCAGTGGGTTAAGGCCTCTGCTTTCGGCTCAGGTCATGATCCCAGAGTCCTGGGATCGAGCCCCACGTCAGGCTCTCTGCTCCTCGGAGAGCCTGCTTCCTCCTCTCTCTCCCTGCCTGCCTCTCTTGCCTACTTGTAATCTCTGTCTGTCAAATAAATAAATAAAATATTTAAAAAAAAAGAAATAAAGGTATAAATTTAAGAGACATTACCCTGATGATGATATTTAAAGCCACAGAGTTGACTGAGATTCCCAAAGATGTAAATGGAAAAGAAGAGTCAAAGTTCATGACCTGGGGCCAACCAACACTTAGGGCTCCAGTTGAAGATTCTAAGAAAAGCCAGTATAGAGAAACCAAGCGAGTATGAAATTAAAAAGCCAAGAGAGTATTAAGCAATGAGGGTATGATTTACAATTGCTATAGTCACTGGGCTTGCTTCACAAGTACCCCACTACCAGCAAACCAGCATTACACCCTATCACCAACCTGTCAACCCCAAGAGCCAGATCAGCCCACACTCATCAGACATATCAGTGTTATGAATTGCAGTGTGTCAATAAGTGAGTTATGTTGAAGTCCTAACCCCAGAACCTGAGGATGCAACCTTATTTAGAGATAGGGTCTTTACAGAGGTAATGGGGTTAAATGAGGCCATCAAGGTGGGCCCTAACTCAATATGACTGGTGACTTAGAAAAAGAGGACACAGAGACACACACACCCAGGGAGACCACCGGGTGGAAATGAAGACAGAGATCAGGGTGATGGAGCAGAAACCAAGGAACATGGAAGATGATTGGCAAACCACAGGAAGCTGGGAGCCAGGTAAACACAGACTCTCCCTCACAGCCTCTGTGGGCCCAAGGAAGCGACGTCTCAATTTTAGACTTCTACTCAGAATTCTGAGACAATAAATGTCAGATAGACCACCGAGTCTGCGGTACTCTGGACCGGCAGCCTTCATTAGCAAGCTGGTCCTGCCGGCATGCCAGAAAGGGAGTAGAAAGCACAGGCTTTCAGGACTCCCTTAGAGAGAGGGTCTCCTCTCCCTACGCAAAAAGCACAGACTAGATTTCTGGGACAGTGTGAACCACCGTGTGAAACCTCCATGGGCTTTGCTCTCTGTGTTTGAAAACAGAACTTTGTGGTCAGCACCTGTAAAAACACTTGGAACAATACCACACAAGGTGAGTAGTGTGAAGGCTACAAGCTTCCAGGTGAAAATGAGACAAAAGGATGGAGGGAAGCAAAAAGTGAGCATGTTTATTCAAACAGAAGTAGTGGGGAAAGCCTGCCATCACAGAAAACATTGCCCATGTGGGGGTGGGCCCCAAGAAGTAACCATAGAGGAAGGGAAGGGGCAACTCCCTCCACTCTGTTGGCCCAAATTAGAGAGGACTCGTTTGGGCAACGGACACACGTTGACAGCCTCCTCTTCCACTCTGCCTATTTCTGTTCTCACGAGGTACACAATTTCTCCTTTTATCCTGAATTTATGAAATTTGAAAGAAAATAGGACTATTTTAAATATTCAACATTTGGAAAGTACCCTTAAGGTACTACAGCTAAGCTGTTCCACAAATGTGTTCAACTCAGATTGGAGACAAGGGGTGACTGATGTCAGGAGCCACATGAGCTGGTAAGAGAAGCATTCAGTTGAAACCAAGAGCTTTTGCACTAAATCAATCACACTTACATAGTGTGCCAGGGACCCTGATAAGTGCTTTACATGTGCTTATTTCTTCCTCACAATATCCCTTTGATGTGAATACCATGTTTGCACCCACTGTACAGATGAGGAAGCCAAGGTAAAAAATATATATATATTGCATGCCTTGCCCAAGGTTACAAAGCTAGCAAGTAAGGAGCCAGGATTTGAACCAAAATGGGCAAGCTCCAAGGATGTTCGTTTAAGTACTGGTCTATGCTATTCCATGGGAACCCAAATGGAATGGAAACAGACCAAGGATTCTCTCTTTATCCCTCCTTCCTCTATCTTTCTCCCCACCTCCTTCTCCGCTCCCTCCACATTTCTCTTTCCACTTTTTTCTCTCCACCTCTCTCTGACCCTCTTAGTATTTCTCTTCCCCCTCTTTCATGTGTCTACTCTTCTCCTTTGGCCACTGGTGAGTTTGTTCTTTCTGTATGCTCAGTGTTGTCCATTTGGGTCCAATAGCTTCTACTTAATCCTAGTTCCAACCCCCTTATACCTTTAGCATAGACCTCACATTGGCTACTGCAACCTCACATTGGTCACTACTTCACTGGGAGTCTTAAGAAAACCCAACTGGATCTATCCCTTATGTGCCCTCCCAACCCACACAATCCAATTGGCTGTGGCTACCTTTTGAGTCATGAGGAACTAAATATGGCAGCCCACTCAGGGCAGCCACTGAGAATGATGCCTAGCGGGCGAAGTATCACCTTTGTTTTTGACAGGAAAACTGTCTAGTGATATCTTCTGTCACAGATAAGCCTGCCAGCCAAGTCCCCATCCTCCCTGGGCCCACGCCTGAACATACAATGCCCCTGGTGTAATAATGCTCACGCACTCTGTGTGTCTCTTTGAGATGGGAGTAGCTGATTACAAGTGAATAAACTAGAATCTTGTCTGGCTCCTCCAAGAGAAAACAAATGGGCTGAAGTTGCAGGGCATATCTGATCAAAATGGAACCCAAGCATCGAGGCATCGGGAGGAGGCAAGAGACTGAGAAGCACATCTTTCCGTGAAACTCAGCAGAGACCTGCCTCTTCAGTAACCCAGAGGTCTCCATCTGTATTGGGAGTAAAAGCTGGAAACCACAAAAGAGAAGATGCCTCAGTAAAACGTGAAAAGGAACTCAGCGTAGGCCAGGGGTAGGCTCATATTTGAACGAGAAAGAGAATCTCAATTTTCCTGGGAGAAAAGGGAAGAGACGCTGAGCTACAGTGAGCCTGGACTCACAGAGCCAGACGAAGACATCTTGCTCAGCACAAATGGAGTCTCTGTATTGGACTTCTGTAGTCACCAAACAGTGAGCCAGGCTCTGCAATGCATACCTGCATTTGCAGGCCTGAATACATAAGGGTGTTTAGAAAGAAAGTCGCTTGCAATTTCTTTTTTTTTTTTAAGGTGACTCTATTCCAAATAAAGTATTTAAATGATACATTAGTATGTTTCCACTTAATCCCTTAACAGATTAGAACAGACATATGATGACGGTGCTGGAAAGGTGTTAGGATCTTGCTTTATCCCATCATTCCACACCCTGCAAAAGCACTCTGCTTCTAGAAATTTTGCTCTCTTCTTTAATACACTGAATTACTGAAAACAGATTTTTCATATGCTTAGAGAGCAAAAATATTTTTCACGTTAAAAATAGAATCACAACAGGCACATAGATATCTAAACAAAGGGCCCCCCGCCCCCATATCTGGATAGCTAATCTATTTTCCAGTAGTGCCACAAACACCTACAACTATCCTACCACTAAATCAGGATTTATGGCACTCATAGAATGTGTTAGTGATTAACCTTGTCAACTTATTTCTCAAATAACCCCTCCTTGTTTACGCCATGGTAGTAAAAGGTTCCCTCTCCCATGAAGGAAGTCCAGAATGAAAGTGGGTTGTTGCCATGGCAACGGAATACAAGGCAGAGAACTCCAGAGAAGGGGGAGGTCTCTATACCCAAGGCCACAGCCGCAAGAAAGCCCCAGGCCCCAGAGTGGTGGCAGCGAAGAGAAGCAACCTGCTATGACTTCACACTGCCAGATGGCCCGCTGTTGACACAGGGTTCCCCCCAACTGCTAATTATTTGCATAACTCCGGATCATTCATTCAAAGGAAAATGAAGAATTCACTAAAATATGCACTGATATACTTATCAGTTTTTCTCTTTGAACAGCGTAGCATTGCAAACTTTCTCCAAACACTTAACCACAGAGCCTTACACGTAGAAGCTGCTTCAAAAGGGTGTATTTAGCTATTTACTGGATCCCCTCTTGAACCAGGTACTGCTCAAGATACAGATAAGGAAAAGACAAGTTCCCTCTCCTCCGAGAGCTCCCTGCTCAGTGGGTAGACATGCATACATAATCAAGACCCGTGCTGCCGCCTTGCCCGGGGTGGGGGCTGGAGGGATTCGGAAGACAGGCATCCCCCGGAGGAGAACACAAGACAAGGGAGGAAGGCGGACACAGTCTGCGCCTCGCGATCTGGGCCCTGGAGGATGAAGAAGGAGCTAAGGGTGCTCCTTGTTTGTTTGTTTGTTGTTGTCTGCTCTGAGATGTGCCTAGCGGCAGGGCAGCGAGAGCAAAGCCCAAGGGTAAACAGTAGCAGCATCCTTGTCAGGAAAGCATGTGCCGTTTGCTATTTGGAACAGGAATGTGCAAGGCAGGGAGTGGCAGGGGCTGAAGCTGGAGACACCGGTAACCCAAGTGTGAAAGCCCCTTCCCTGGGGGAGCCTGGACTGTGGTTTCTGGACAATGGAGGCACCAACATGGCAAAGCCTGCTTTCTGGAAGGACCCTCTGCAACAGTGCGGAGAATTGCTTAGCAGGTGGCCCTGTAATCAAGGAGGCCAGTTCCAAGGTCGCTTCAGACATCAAGGCAAGAGACAGTAAGAGCCTGACTCAGAGTAGGGTCTTGGGGATGGGAAGGGTGAGAATAGATTCTAGAAACACTGAGTAAGTAAAATCATGTAGCTCCTCAGCCTGACTCACCTCCCCAAATCCCAAAGACACGAATCTCCATCCTCCTCTCCACACTAGTTTTAACACTTAAAAAACCTGGGCCAAAAAGGACGAGAATGGCAGCCACTGACGTGCCTTTGATAGTACGTAGCTTATATGTTCATTGAACCACTTAAAATGATCGCAGTCACTTTAAACTCTATTGGCTGAGTTGACGGACAGGCAAAAATATTTCTTTCTTGGATTTATTCCAGTACTCTGTTTCCCATCATTATTGGTCCTGGGGGTCAGGAAAAGAAAGGAGATTTTTAGATAGATTCTGAACAATGTATCAATGCCAACTCAGAGTGACAGGCAAAACAAAACAGATAATGTTTCGTGTTGAGATAGGATCATTCCTTTGAGGCTCTCCTGGTTTCACAGTGAATATTAATTTTTAGAGCATTCCTATAAAGTAGACAAGTGGCAAAGGGTGTTGGCTCCATTTCAGTGGGGAAAAAAGAAAAGGTATTAGTGCCTGGAGAGATGAACTGATTTATCAGAGGCAAGGCTAGCTGGAGGCAAGCCTGAGGACAGAGTTTGAGCTTCTTGGTTTCCTCTCCCGGTTTTATCATCTAAACCTGTCCTAATGGAGGTTATTTTATTTAACATAGCCTGTCCAGATCCCATCTGAAAAGAGGAAGCAAAGACCTGGGTAATTTTCTACATAATTTCTTTAAAAGAGAAAAAGCAACCTGTCTTTCCTCCAAATTGTTTATAATTGGTGCAATACAGGAAGTCTCACTGCTTTTTAATGAGTTCCCAAACTCAAATTCTGCCATTTAAATTTTTTTTTGAAATCTGCATTTGCCTGAAATATCTCAGTAATTTGAGTGAAAGGGAGGTTTTGCCTAAATTATGAAAATGACCTCAATTTGCTTCTTGGTATAGCTAAGGGACGAGTGGGCATTGCAGGGTGGTACCTGGGCTGCAGGAACCAAGCCCTTTTCCCACGGTGGCCTGAGGTGCATGAACCCCTTTGGGTGCTGGGATGGGGGCAGAGGGGAAACCCCATGCTGGAGTTTGACACTATGATCCTTTCTGTTCTCCATTAGAAATATGTAGATCATTTTTCATGTACCAGGACTGCAACAGACACAACATGCTTTGTTTCACTTTTACACAGGTAGAAATGTAAGACTTACACTGGCGACTGGAAGAAATGACTCAGTTCTTACTAGAAGGTCAGCCTTGGTCTCAGTATATATATATACATACACATGTGTATATATGTATATATATATATAATGTGTGTATGTGTGTGTATATATATATATAATGTGTGTATGTGTATATGTATATATATTTTTTGATGGGTAAACTGAGCTAGGAGTGATAAGGCAAGGAAAGGATGGTGTTTGCTTTTTTGCCAAAGCACATGTCTCCACTCTTTGTCTGATTTTAGTCCCGTTCTCTGCACCCTGCTTTTGTCCAGCCTCCCTCAGCCACTCTCCCCTCACTCCTTTCTTCTTGTACCTCTTGAGACAGAGTCACATGCCTCTGGGTGAAAAGCTTAGATTACAGTGTGGTCCACAGGCAACAGTTGAGGCGAAGAGAAGGAGCCTTATCCTGAAGCAGTTTTGGAGGCAGATGATGAGTCTAAAAGCACCTCAAGAGTTTGCTTTCTTACTGGGGCTCACAGACAAAACTTCAAATCTTGACTATGAACAGAGGCAGCTCCTTGGGGAGGACGTGCAGGCTATCCTGCTGCTCCTGGCAGTCAGAAGAGCCAAGAACAAAAGATGCTCACCAGGCCACCCTGACTCCCAGCCACCAGAGTGTCCAGGTGTCTTAAACATGCTGCTCCCCCAGCACCCCCCACACCTTGCCGGGCGCTGGAGTTAGCGCTCTTCTGCGGTACACGTCTCCCTAAGGAGGGCCCCTTTCTGAGATGGAATCACTTCATTTTTACACCCTAAACAATTACACATGATTTCCCAAAATGTGAAAGCAGTGAGCAGACTCTATCCAAATAATGGGCTGTAAGGCTGGAGAGAAAGGGAGGAAGGCGGGAGATGCAGGGGAGGGGGGGGAGGAAAGCAGAGGCTCCGGAGTCTTTGTCTCTCTCCCATCTGGCTAGGAGCCAGAGGCGAATCGGAGAGACCTATCCTTTGTCCACTGATCTGACAGTCATCTCATGTTCCCACTCGGCAGAATCAAAGTGGAATGCATTCACACATTCATGTCCATTGCTCGAAAGGTGACTGAGAAATCTGAGGCTTCCTGTGCCTAGCGGAGGCAGGATTTCCACGCAGCATTGCTGTTTTCAAGGTCACAATAAAATGCAGAGATCTGCTTGCTCCGCTAGAGTCTGTCATTGTTAGCACTCTCCTCCTCCTCCAAGGAAACCAAAAGCATGTGCTCTGTGGCTTTAAGGGAAGAGAGAATCCTTCCCAGGCTCTCTCTATCAAGTCTGGTTAGGTTTTAGCATGTAAAGTTCCAGGCCATAAATAATTCAAAAGGCATGAAGAAGATTTTCTTCATTCTCCATCTAACCCTGCACACAACAGCCCCCCCTCCCCTTTCTGGCTTATAACAAATGCTAATTTAATCAACTGGCAGTAAATTGCACTGGTTGCTGACTCATGCCAGACACAGCCTCCATGGACTTGACAGAGCTTTGCCATCCCATTTGGAAATGAACAATAAAGAAGTGCAGTTCCGAGCTATCCACCTTTCTCCTTTTGTCCTCCGCTGTCTCCTCCTTCTCCTCACCCCCTCCCCCAAAAAGGATCCTTCACATATGGATGCCCGATGTACATGCAGGCAATTCACTTTGCAGCCACTCTGCTGGCAAGGGTCTGTGCTCCGTGCAAGGCCTGTGGCCTCTCAGCCGCCCTTGATGGCGGGGAGTCCCCAGTGCTCCTGAAGGATGCTGGTTAGATAAAGCCTGAGCTGCAGGGGGAGGGAGGCAGGGGACCAGGAAGAAGGGTGGGAAGCAGAGTGAGGTAGAAAGCCCTTGTTATCCAAGCTCTGAAAGCATGTGTGTCAGGAAGGCTCTTGGAAACCCCATAGATAGTGCTGGGCAGGAAGCTGAAGGACCAGATGGAGAATAGGCCCTTTGCCACTCACCAAGCCCCTGGAGTGAGGGACAGCTCCTGGGGACAGCTGGGAGTGGAACGGTGGGGGCAGGAATTTTCTTAGAGACGTGACAAGAGGAGCAGGTGGAGGGGTGGGGACAGAGAGGAAGGGACAGGAAGAAATGTCCCCAAAAGGAAGTGACCAAGAGAAAACAAAATATCTATGGGAAGCTTAGAGTCTATTTCCTTTTCCTTTTGCTCTTTTATTTAAGCTATAAATATTTATCTTATAAAGAAGCATTCTCCATCCCCACCCCAGAGAGATTCCTTGAAAGCCCTCCCCATGGAGATCATCCAAATATTTGCGGAGCACTAACGTATAGGAAGGAAATGGAAGGTTGTTTACCCTCTTGTCTTCAAATGGCCACAAAGCACTTAGAGTGTTCCAAGCCCCATCATGCCCGTTATTTTGTTTGCTTTCTCCTTCTGGCCACCTCCTGAAGTACACAGCTGGTAGCATTTGCCCTTTCCACAGACAGGCTGGGCTTCATGCATGGGCATGGATAATACTGTCTCCATCCGACCCTCTCTCTGCGACTCTGCACACAGTAGGTCTAACTGCTTTGACATTAGGCCCATTTTTTTTTTATTAAGCAAATGGAATAACAGCAAAGCATCAGAACTTCCAGAAGGGTCTCACTCATCTGGTCACCAAAGTCTACCCACAGCACTGACTATCCATACCATTCTTTGGTCTGCAATCATCAGAGTTGGTTTTATGCTTAATTGTACCCCTCCCCGCAACTGGATCATAAACTCCTCCTGTGAGGAGTTTCTGTGTCCCCCATGAGGCTAAATAGGGGAGCTTACATAGAACAAATGCAAATTTTCTGGCTGGCTATAAGCACACCTTGAGTCTTTTCAAGTGACAATACTTGCCACTGCCCCACTAATTTTCAAATCACCCCGCTGAGGTAGATTTCGTCTGTGGTCATTCCTTCAAGATGGCAGCCCTGGCTCCGACCCTTTGGTTCCTTCGTAGGTGTGTATGCGTATGCGTGCACACAGTCACACGTGTCTTTGACCAACCGCATTGTTGCTTGCCTCCCTTCGAGAGTTTTTTCTAAAAGGCTCCCTGCTGACAAGCAAGACACGCATAATGGCCAAGCACTTTTGCCTTAGACTTAGAATGCACCATCAACTTCCTGCAGGAAGCCCAGAAAGGGGAACAAAGAGAAGTCCTGCCATCCTCTAGTACCCTAGTCCCGTGCAATACTCTGTACTCCTTTCATCTAATTCTCAGCTCCACAACTTCGGGGTTACTGGGGAGCCAAGAAAGAATGGCCCAGCATACTGGAGGCTTCTGCGTCCAGCACACGGCATGCTAAGGGACGTGCTTCTCTGCCAAGAGAGGAAGGCGCGGCTCACTCTGTCCTTATTTGACCAGAAGGCTCTGCATGGAAGGTTGCCTCAGTGCCTCCGCTGTAAACTCCTGGGACGGTCGTAAATAAACGCGGGGCCTGGTATGGCTTCTTGGCTAAATGTTTGTACAGTAACTCAATGAGGCAGCAGACATGAGTCAGGAGGGAGAAATAAGCTGAAGAAGGGGAGGGCAGTCTCCTCAAGCCGTCGAGATGGTACTTTACCCGGAGACACTCGATGATCTCCGGGGAAAGACAGCAGGCCCTCCCCCCTCCACTGCACCACCTGCCAGAGCCATTTGCCAGCAGCCTTTAAAAGCCGCTTGGTGAGTGAGTGGCCTGCCCATACTCCATGCATGAGGCTGACCAGGACCTTGCACATTGCTGAGAGGAGCAATAAAGAGACACTCAATATGTTATCTATTTGGAACCGTCACAATTTGAATGAGGGCTCTGTACCAGCTGAGACTTGAAGCTCAGGGATGCCATTGGATCTGCAAGGTTAGGACCAATGGAAAAATGAAAAGACAACAGTTACTTAATTTCAGTGATCATTGTTACATGTTGAGTAATCAGTGGATCCCCAGATTTATCCTTGCCTCCCAGAGATAGGGTACCAGCAGCTGGTGGCCAGAAGGTAGTAAGCCTCCATGGTATGCTTTGTTTTCTCCACTGCGGACAGTGAAAGGAAGGGCTTCTTCCAGCTGTGATGTGCACCATCCCAGGGTCTAAAGTAAAAGTATGTGCTGGATGAATGAATGTATTCCTTCCTTCGTTCATCCGTAATAAAGCTCAGGGCTGCCCAGGACTTGGGCTTCTCCATTTTAAATCTGTCTCCCTCCACTCCTTCAACCAGTATGTTAACCTTGCTCAGGCTATCACAACACACACCCTGTGTCTTAAACAGCAGGAATGTTTTTTCTCACAGTTCTGGAGGCTGGAAGTCCAAGACCAAGGTGTCAGCAGAGTTGGTTTCTCCTGAGGCTTCTTTCCGACGCGTAGATGGCCGTCTTCTCCTGTCTTCACATGGTCTTCCCTCTGTGTGTGTCAGTCTGTGTCCTCATCTCCTCTTCTTATACAGAGACAAGGCCAAGTAGATTAGGGCCCACCCATATGACCTCATCTTACCTTAATTACCCTTTTAAAGGCCCTATTTCCAAATACAGTAACATTTTGAGGTCCTAGGGGCTATGACTACAACATGTGATTTTGGGGACACAAAATTCAACCCAGAATGACAATTATGAGTTATGTGTCTCAGGACCCAGTATGTTAGTCTCCATCTGTGTAAACCCTTTGGTAAGCACAGAAAGACCCTGGACACAGAAAGACCCAGAATCTGCCCCTGCTGTCTACTTCCCCCCGGAACCACCCCTTCACCTACCCACCAAGATGAGACCAAATAATTCCACAGCGAGTCAGGTAGTAGTAACAGGAAAGAAGGTATTTTTAAGTACTAAATTTTTAGCCAGTTGCTTTGCTGGTGAAGGAAGGAGGAGAGCAGGAATAAGTATTCTGGGGGGCTATCAACCCCTTGCCCTTTATTTCTCGGTTCCTGCCAACAGATTCCCTCACACTGGTGGCCCATCCCTTGGCATGAAGGCAGCTTCTGTCTGGTACCCTGTGACACCACATCTGATCAGTCTCTTTTGGTCAAAGGATGAGGTTCCATTTGTTTTGAACAAAGATGGGGATTCAGCACTTGACCAACACAAGATGCAGGAAAACTCCATGTGTCGAGTTTATACCTGACTCCATTGTGCCTTGTTCCTCCTCCAGGGTCCTCCCAGATCCTAACAGAAGCCTTTTTACCATTGCCCCAGCCAAAAGTCACTTTTAAGGAGGCTCTTTTCCTACTTCCTGAAGCGTACCATTTAAAGTTGCACCATTTAAAACATTAAAGCTGCACCATTTAAAACTTAACCTTGCTAGAGAAGTCAACATCCACCCATTTCCAGGACACAGATGCTGAGACCTCTCAGGCGGTGGCTTTTGGCCGCATCCCTACAGAAGTGTGAAATGGGTAAGAGTCAACAAAGACTATTCCTATGTCATTTTTTAAATGCTTCAAAATCTACAATTTAAAATTGTTCTGGTCCTTAATGCATGCTATGTATGTGCATGCACATATGTGTGTGTGTGCGCGTGTGTGTGCATGTGCATGGGCATGTGTGTTCCTGTTGTGTTGTTTGACATCTTCCTCTGAGCCTGCATGCTGGAGTGTGACAAATTTGGTCTTGCAATTCATATGCCCATTTGAATTCTAGAAATGCATACTGCTAGGTTTTAGGAGTATCTCCTGGTAAGTTAAATCAGAGGCAGTTACTGATGCTTATATATACTCAAGCAGACAAGGAAAAGTAATTCAAAGAAAGGAATGGGAAAATATCTCCCACTTATCCTCTTCTTAGCTTATAATTCAGACCTATATTTCTAGAGATTTTAAAATGTTACCATAAGAAAGTCCTAATTGACCAAAATTCCAAGCCAAAGAGTCTAGCCAAAATGAACTAATACTATTTGTTTCTCCACTGTGCACAGGGCACAGAGCCATATGCTGCTCAAGAGTTGGACATGCACATCCCTGTCCTCTGGGATCGTGGAATCAGAGTAAGGAAACACAGACACATAAACCATAATTAATGGCGGAAAGCAGGAAAAGCCAATTGGTTCCAACTAAGTGGGACAGACTCTCGGTGCTAGGGGGTTTGGGAGGAGGGAATGATGGCCACGGTGAAAGTGTCGCAGAGGAGTTGCTGTGTGAACCAGATGAGGGGCTTAAATCTCATCCTAAAAGCAGCAGGGGCTCACTGAAAACTCTCAGGCAGGAGGATGTTATAATGAAACTCGTGTCAGAGGTGAGTGCCAGCCCAAGATGTACTGGGCAGGTGAGAGGCAAGGCTGAGAGACCAGCTTGCAGACTCTGGCAGCGGCTCAGGCACTCACCTCCGCTCAGGGCTGGCGGTGGTGAGAAGAGGGAGAGATGCTCAGGCACCACAAAGAAAGAACATGCATGACATTGAATCTTCCGGACTGTCCAGGGTCCAGGGTCCTGAGCAGGGGCCAACTCTCGCAGGAAGGCGTCTGTCCAGAGGGATGGTCTAGTCCTGGCTGGGCAGTTTTCTCACCTCGTCATCTTCTCCATACGCTAGAAACAGCAGAATCACCTGCACGCCAGCCTCTCCAGTAAGAGTCCCAGGTCAAACCCAAAAAGGCAGCCCTGCCCTCTCTGAACAGACAGGAAGAATGTTCAGGGCACAGGGATTAATTATGTAAGGCCAGTTTTCAAACAGAAGTCCCAGAGCTCCCTCTTGGCCTTTGTAATCCCTTCAGCTTCAACCCCCAAATCAGACCTCCACCCTGATTTTACTGAAATAGACATAGTCTGGCTATGACCTTGGATCGCTCACACTTCAGATCACATACCTCTGTCCCCTGTTGGATTTTTCCGTGATTATGTGTTGGCCTGTTAAGCAGGCAGTGTCTTCTCTGCCCCTTCCAACAGCCCTTATTTCTCTCTGAATCTCGCATATGATCCCGGGGCTCACGTGGTCTAGGTTAAGCTCATAAGGGCATGGCATCTCCCTGGCCTTGCTGCCCTATTTCAGCTCCCAGTTCAAATGTCCCCTGAAGCCAGACACCTCTAAACTTTTCATTTATATGAAATAACTCTCCCTTATTGTCTGACTTCTATATTTTTGTTCCTTGAACTTAAAAAGCCCCTGGCACAGGCTCTCCGTGTTATTGTGTCATTGTGGACAGGGCTCTGGGAAGGAAGGCAGAGCATTGTCCCTCAAGGTCCCACTTTCACATGAACTGGCCGAGTGACCTTTGCCAACGCTCTTTGTCTCTCTAGGTTTCAGTTTGTTCCGTGGTAACCTGTCGGGTCTACTGATCCTTCTAGCTCTGGCGACCTGACTCCACAGGCCCCACTGTGTTGCTGAAACCTTAGCAAACCTGACCATTCCCTTCCTGTTCTGCCCTCCCAGACAGTCATGCAGCCACCTCCCCGGGACGCCCATGGGGACCTAGGAACACCAGGTGGCCTGCCCTCTCTAGAGGGGGTGATGGATCAAACGTGGTTCCAGGGTTTTGAACACATGTAGACGTGAATGGACGGTAGCATGAGCAGAAATGGAGAGTTCATGTTTTCTTTCCTCCTCAGTGAGGGCAGGGAGATACCAGGCAGGAGGAGAGGGGCACGGGGTGGGGGTCAAAAGCAAAGTCACCATGGGCATACAGAACAGGGGTGGGGGGAGACAGCCAGAAAGGAGTATTTGACTCTCTGTTGAAGATTCCACACTAGAGGTGAGGCTCCCAAACTTGAACATAACAATGGCCAGACGAGTCTGAAGTGAGCACAGATTAATGAAGGGCCTGAGATAGAAAGAGAGACCCTCCCTACCTGAGATATTCTGATGGAGGTCGTGACAGGCAGGTGAGAGCTGAAACCAGGGGAGAGGGGTGAGAAAGAAGAGAAAGGTCTGAAGGACTTAAGCCTGACAGACACCATGTTTTATGAGGAAAAGATCAATAGAGGTCAAGGAGGAAACAGAGAAGGGAAGTAATTTCTTGAGTTGCTGCTACAGGCCTGGCTCTTCCTATATATGAATGCGTGGAAAACTGAGAGTAAGGAAGCCAAGGAGGAAAACACAGCCCAGGACAGGTGTCTTCTGGCTTCTGTAATGGAGTAACAAGGACCATGCAGGTCAGCAGTGCCCGGATCATGGTGCACCCCAAGAATGATGGATCCTGGTCTTTGGCATTAGAGATAGTGGCAGATGGTCTGGAAGCCCTGCATGGTTCCCCTCCCCTCAATTCAGACTCACTCTGACAAGGCCCTCCTCAAGCTTGCTCCTTCGGAGAACATGCTTGGCTTCCCTGCCTTGGGGCCTTTTCTGAAGCTGTAGGAGCTTCACACAGGTTAAACCCCACTGAACAGAGGGCTTACTGCTCCCTTCCCCAGCCCTTAACTACCAAGAGCCAATGGGGCGATGCCCAGACCCTTCCGCATACCTGCAGCAGACAAGACGCCTCGGTGATGCCCCCAGGCGCTGGCTCTTCTGTCTTCCCTGCCTCAGTATCCCCACTTCTCACTCCTGTTTCCTAGGATCGGATCCCAAATTACTATGTACACTCAGTCCTTGACTGAGAACCCGGACCAAGACAGAGGGAAGTTAGCCTCGTGGTGGCAGCATCTGGCAGAAGCATGAGTGCATGTTTCCTTTAAAGCCCTGGAATGTTAAATACACAGAACAGACTTCTGCTCCTCTGGGGAATGACCCAGAATGAAAGCTGAGCTTTGTCTCGTGGGGTAGGCAGAGACGCTACTTTGGATACAATCCACAGGCCCTGGGTCATCAATCCCCTCTTGAGAGAGTGGCCAGGCAGTGCTAGTTCTCAGGACTGCTCTTGGAAAACACAAACGGGCGTGAGCCCCATGGGCGTCAGGGTAGAGTGGCACCTTCCCCTTTGGAGGGTTACCTCCCACCGCCTGGGGGCCGCAGCCCAGAAGCTGAAGCAGGATCAGGCCCAAGAATGTGTTTGTTTCAGTTTGACTCATCTCCACAGTGCTTTAAAAGCCAAGGCCACTTGGCAAATGTGAGGTTTAATGGCAGTAGGAGTTTATCACTATGTTTATACTAGGTCTATACTTTATGCTGCAGGCTGGCCTTGAGGCATTTGAGCCTACAACCCCAGCTTTAGCATATTGGAGAGAAAGGACTTTGTCTCAGTGTACCGTGCCCTCGTCCTGCAGCTGTGTCGTCTCTGCTGCCTCACTCCTAATTTCTCATCTCCACTCCCCCTTGGACTTCTCTGATGGTTTTGCTATTGATCACCTCCTTGGACCTCTAACAACCATCTATCCTTAATGCCATGTTGCTTCCAGCCTTGGGAGAAGAGTATTTGGGGGAAGGTGAGGCAGCGCTCTCCCATTTTCCTCCCCAACTTGGACACTTACCTGTGGCATAATTTCCTGCCGCATTAGGGCTGTACCAGGTCACGGATACTGTGGCAGCATTGAGAAGATCCCAAGGACGTTTCAAAAGCCAGGAAAAGAAAATGAAACCCCAGGCCTGATATCTCTATTCCCGAGTACATCAGCACTTGCAGGGTCTCTCCCTCCTGGTCTGTGACCCAACATGTTGCTGAGGCTTGAGACCCTCAGCACTACTCGGCGCTGTCATTCCTCTCTCTTCCAGACTCCAGAGTTGGGTTGCCAACAAGATGTCCTCCTCTTACCTTTTAAAAAACAATCCACCATCTTTTGGCATGGGATCTTCTTAGCCTGGGTTGTGGTTTTTGTTTTTTAAAAGTTTTTAATTTAAGGGGCACCTGGGTGGCTCAGTTGGTTAAGCATCTGCCTTTGGCTCAAGTCATGACCTCAGGGTCCTGGGTTGGAGACCTATGTTAGGCTCCCTGCATCTGCTTCTCCCTGTGCCTGCCACTCCCACTGCTTGTGCTCAATCTCATTCTCTCTCTCTCTCTGACAGATAAATATATAAAATCTTTTTTAAAAGTGTCTTAATAAAGCAATTTTAAGCATAGAGAACATAGTCAATGGTAATTAATCGTGTTGCATGGTGACAGATGGGAACCACACTTGTGGTGAGCACAGCATAGCACAGAATTGTCAAATCACTGTGTTGTACACCTGAAACTAATGTAACATTGTGTGTCAACTATACTTCAATTAAAAAAAATTTTTTTTTCAAATAAAGCAATTTTAACTCTTCAGGAAGCCAACATTCTCCTTTTAGAGACCAGGTCCTTGCCTTTACATAGCCACTGGATTAGCCAAAGATCTTTCCTAGAGAAAACAGAGCAGAGTGGTATTATTTCAGCATTAATCAACACTCAGACTTCAGCCCTAACCTGGATTTGATGTATTGCGACCATTCCATAGCCCTCACAATAACAAACACATCTTTTACCATCTATAAAGGTTGTCAAGGCTTCGCATTAAAGGGAATAAAGTAAAGCGTATGGCCCAGCAAGAACACTTGGCATTCCCGACCCAGTGTACATTCAAAGCTAGAGATTTGATAGCCATCTTCGAGGCAGGATGATCTGAAGGCCAGACATCTGCACACAGATTTCCCTTCCGTCTTTACCTTTCATCTAGTGCAGTGCTTTCCAAATTTCAGTGTGGATAGAAATTTGAATACAGGGTCGTATGTTTTATGGGTGATACAAGGGCTTTCCAAGGCTACTACTGAGTTTATATGATGTTCACATTACATGTTGATTACAGAATCTAAAAATATCACTCCCAAGATGTGACTCTCCCATTTGGAACACTTTCTTCAACATGACTTTTGCCAACAGACTAGAATTTCTAAATGGCTGCAAGATTTTAAGTAATACTTTTTTCTTGGTCTCACTACCCTTGGAAAAAGAACTCAGCCCCTCGGGCCTAGAGGGCCACCTCTGACCCTCAAGTTACCACTTAGCAGCCTCTCTCTGGGGCAGTGAGAGGAGACAGAGGGGGAGTCAGGGCCTGGCTTTCTTACTAACCAGCCAGATGACCTGGGGCTACAAAACTCAATATCATTCATTTCGTCTTGGCTTTTGAAAGCAGAGATCTCCCTGGGCCCATCATATGTGTCCTGAATTTCCCAGCTTTATTTTGAGCAATATTTCATCTGTCGCTGCTTATACCTCTGCTCAGGTTCATGGTAAATGGTCTGTTTCTGTCAATGACTTTTTCATCTATGTCAGGGAAAGGCCCATTAGACAAATCCAATGGGACAAGTTCAGAGATTTTGTCAGTTCCCGTCACTTTCAGGTCTGGCTGTGCAGTGGAGCACAGACGCGAAACAGACTTGTCAAGATGGGCAGCTTCTTCTGGAAGAAGTTTATCTCAATGGAGAGAAACATGTGATGGGTGAAAAACATCAAAATACTGGTGCTTCGTCCTGGGAACAGTACAGGGAGCTGAGAGAGCTGTCTGGGAAGAAATTAAAGTAAGTCAGAGTCTCAATCCCCTGAGCCCAGGGAGAGTGGGGAGACAACAGTCCATATCCAATACTATCTAGGGGTGCCTGGCAAGAGCCTAATATAAATAAGGAAGCAGTCATTTCTCATCTGTTACTTTCAACTTATCAGTAATCAATAATTTTTGAAAGGAGAGATGAAAGACAATAGTTTGAGTCTTATTTCACTGAGAAAGCAGAAAAGAATACCACATTTTCCCATTGGCAAATAACTAAGGCCCCTGTACCACCTGCTCCCCTGGCTGCATATACTCGACCCCCAACCCCCCTGCCCCGCTGTTCAGCTTTCCTGCAGTGAGGCAGTGTCCTGGGTGCAGGGGAAGACCAAATCCTACTGCCCACTGCCTTGTCACACACTCACTCCTAGCGTCACCCCCTCCCTTCTACATCATCACTTACTCAGTCCTTCCTTCAGCTTACAAACGTGCTGAAGTGTTCCCATTAAAAAAGCGAAAAGTCTCAGAACTCCATTTCCCCTTTTACTAGCTGCCCATTTTTCTGCTTGCTTTTTAGCAAAGTTCCTTTCTCCACTTCCTCCTCCTCCCATCTGCTGAACAACCCTCAGGGAATAAATAAGTTGTTATCAAGGTTATAATGATCTCCACATAACCAAATCCAATGCCCAGTTTCTTAATATTTTCCCTAGTTGGTTGTTCCATGTAAAATATTAATATAATATTTTTTCTTGCTTAGGGGTTCATTCTTATGGGAAAACAGCAACCTTGATCTCTTCATCAGGCCTCCCCGGCTCCTAGAACACTGTGCCTGGCACATTTGGTCCTCAGTAAAATGTTAAATGAATGCTTGAATAAACAAATCAATCAATTGATTAATTACCATTAGGGGTTACAACAGGAAGTGTAACTTTGCTGGCACCTGTGTGTTAGTAAATAGTAAGAATCAAAATTTCTTTGAGACAGAACTGTTGTTTCTGTAGCCTGGTATTTGCAGTGGTCTGGGTCATGATGTTGTCCACTCTCAGGAATGGAGTGGTAGGCAAGAAAATGGGAGCTAATACTTTCGAGTGCCTACTACAAGGCAAGTACTGAACTAACCACTTTCATATACATTTCCTCACTCCTCACAACTTATAAGGTAGGTGTCTCTATAATCTCCATTTTGCAGATGGAGAAACTGAGGCAAAAAGAGAGACTAGGGGCACCTGGTGCAGTTGGTTGGGCCTCCGACTCTTGGTTTTGGCTCAGGTCATGGTCTCGAAGTCATGAGATCAAGCTTTGTGTCAGGCTCTAAGCTTGGCTTGAAATCTGCTTAAAATTCTCTCCATCTCCCCCTGCCCCTCCCCCACTTGCACATGCATGTGCACAGTCTCTCTCTCTCTCTCTCTCTCTCTCTCTAATAAGTAATTCTTTTTTTATAAAAGAGAGAGAGGCTAAATAATTTGCCCCCATTCACCCAGACATGAGATCATCATGGGGACCCCATACAGTTTGCCAGTTCATTGGTGTTCAGTATTATGAATTCACAGAAAATTAGGAATTCACAGGAAATCAAAGGAACTGAGCTGACCCAGAAATACATAAGGTGAGGTTTCCAAAGTAAAATACATATTCGTTTGGGAATATTTGTGTTGTTGTTTTTATTGTCAAAGAACATCAAAATGTCACTAAAGTCAATATAACAACTGAGTTCAAAGTGATTTTATTGTTTTTTTCCTTTCCTAAGCATAGTCACAAGAGGCTTATAACCATTATTCATAGGATACGTGTAGTTGTAGAATAGCCATCTGGCTAGGGCTGCCAGATAAAATGCAGGATGTCCAGTTAAATTTGAACCTCAAATAAAACATAAATAATGTTTTCACATATATATGTCACAAATACTGCATGGGACATACTTACCCTTAAATATTTATTGTTTATCTAAAACTCAAAACTAGCTGTGCTCTCGCATTTTATTTGCTAAGTCCGGCAACCCCACACCCGGTCAAAGGCTCACTCACCCCTCCCGGGCATGTCCCCTCACTCTGCCAGACAGGATTTATCCAAGTAATAAGGACAGAGAAAAGAAGGGATAGAGGGACACTGTAAAGACACTGAAGTGATAAAAGATAAAACACTGTTGTCCTCCTGTTCCTGAAGGAGGGATCAGGACAACCGTGAGATACATTTTGAAATAGGTTAAGTTCACCTTCAGACATGCTTGTGCCCCACCTTGGCCTCTTGGGCCTTCTGTCTGCTGCTCAGAAACTGAACAACTGGGCAAATCCTTTGCATTCTTCAGCCTCAGTTTCCCTGTCTACAAAATAACAGCCATCATAGAAGTTAGAAAGGAAATGAAATAGGTGATGCACCATTACCGACTTCTGGAGGGATGATGGCAGGTTCAGACCACTCTGGACCTCTTGTTTTTTGTTTTTTTTCTTTAAGATTTTATTTATTTATTTATTTATTTATTTATTTATTTATTTATTTAGAGAGAATGAGAGATAATGAGCAGGGGGAGGGGCAGGGGAAGGAAGAGAGAATCTCAAGCACACTTAGCACTGAGCAAAGGATCTAATGACGTTGAGATCATGACCTGAGCCAAAATCAAGAGTCAGATGCTCAACTCATGGAGCCACCCAGGTGCCCCTGAACCTCTTAAGCAGAGACATGGTTTATTAGAAGAAAGCACTCATGTGCAGAGAGAGGGGGGTACGTGTGTCTATGCACCTACAGATGAGAGAGGAGATGAGGCCCAGATGGGACAGCACATACAAAACATTTAATTGGGACAGAGGATTCCATTCTGACCTGTTTTTTTAAACAACAGTAAAAGAAACCAGATTTAGAGTAAAGTAAAAACTTGACAATTGGGGCAAAGCAAAACTAATCTATAAATCACATTCCCTGAAGTTGATTTAAGTGGCGAACTGAAGCACATGCTAAGTGAGAAAGAAAATATAAAGACTGGACATAAACTCAGCTTGGAGTTATGATCAAATTAAAGTTACAACAAAATTAACTCCATCAGTACCTGATACTGTGTATCTTGAAGTAGGGCACTGCTATGAACTGAGTTGTTTCCCTCCTCAAATTCCTATGTTGAAGCCCTAACACCCATTGTGACTGTATTTAGAGAAAGGACCTTTAGGGAATTTATCAAGGTTAAATGCAGTCATAAGGCTGGCATCCTAATCCAATGGGAGCAGTAACCTTGTAGGAAGAGGAACAGAGAGAGATTCTTCACCCCACCAGCATGCACCTCCATGTGAGGACCAGCAAAAAGATGGCTGGCTGGCTGCAAGCCAGGAAGACAACTTCCCCCGGAACCTGATCTTGTTGGTACCCTGATCCCAGACTTCCAGCTCTCAGAACTGCAAGACAAATTTTTGTTGTTCAACCCACCCAGTCTGTGGCATGTTGTTTTAGCAGCCTGAGGAGATCAAGACAGACACTGGGAAAGAAAATCTGTTTACAGGAGCATTGACACACCCATTTTAAGAGCCTTCTTATGTGAGAAGGCTATAGTTACATCATATCAAGTAGAATATGGACCAAGAAAGAGAAAGGAAGTCAGTAGGATGGACAAAAACAAGCTCACAGTTAATGGAAGAAATAACTAGGAACAAAGCCTCTTTTCCAGTGTCAGGACCAGCCTCGGTTTTACCAAGATCCCAAACAAAAGAAATGATCATGGGAGATCAGACATCTCACTTAGAGCTCACACGTTGAATTGCCAAAGGCAGATGGGCAGCCCCAGGAGAGTATTCAGCACCAATTATAAAGATATGAATTCCAAATTTAAAAATTCTGAGTTCTTTATTATTTTACCCATTCTCATTATTCTTTTGCTTGGGTTACAAAAAAAAAAGAAGAACAATGAACAATCTCTTGTTTAAGGTTTGTTCATTCGAGGCATCATATTAGGAATGGGAGGGTTTAAGATTTGATGACATGGGCTTCCTGCTCACAAAGATGTACCTCTCTGTAGGAGAGATGCTCAGAAAATCTGAGCAATACAAAGGTGGGTTTTGAAAGACATTGGATGAATAATTGTCATAAGCCCAGATGGATGGAGGGATGAATAGAGGGATGGAGGGATGGAGAGAGGGATGGATAGAACAGAGGTTGTTACAGAGGCTCCAGAAGGGCTAACATCCTAAAATGCCAGCCTCTGGCTGTGTTCAACCTATTTAACCATAGGTACTGACCATTCTCTGACAAATGAACAAAATACCATATTCATGCCTCCTCCACCATGAGCACCTGAGAAACGTGGACTACCTTATTTGCATTTATTTTCCCAAGAGCCTGTTTTGGATCCCTGATCTGGGACCCTGTCAATCCCATTGGCTCTTGCCAGCATTGTCTGAGTGGTCCTGTTCACCTTGTCATTATTGGGAGCCTATTTAACAAACTCATTCATTTGTTCATTCATTATTCAATCATTCAACAAATATTTATCAAGTGCTTGCTATATGCTATGCACTGTTCTAAGGTCTGGGGATACATTAGAAAGCAAACATGCTTATATCCAAACTATTGAAAGAGCCCAGATGTCTGTCGACAGATAAGTGGATAAAAAAGATGCGGTATATAAATACAATAAATATTACACAGCCATCAAAAAGGGAAATCTTGTCATTTGTAACAACATGGATGGAACTAAAGGGTATTGTGCTAAGTGAAATAAGCCAATCAGAGAAAGACAATTATCATATAATATCACTGATGTGTGGAATTTGAGAAACAAGGTAGAGGACCATAGGGGAAGAGAGGAAAAAATGAAACAAGATGAAACCAGAGAGAGAGAGACAAACCATAAGAGACTCATACTCATGGGAAACAAACTGAGGGTTGCTGAAGGAAGGAGGGTGGAGGGATGGGGTAACTGAGTGATGGCCATTGGGGAGAATATGTGTTGTAATGAGTACTGGGTATTATAGAAGACTGATGAATCACAGACCTGTAACCCTGAAACAACTAATATATCATATGTTAATTAATTGAATTTAAATAAATCTTAAAAATACAATTTTTTTTAAAAGAAAGAAAGCAAACATGCTTACATTCTGCTGGGAAGAAACAAAAAATAAACCAAAAAAAATAAAATATATGGCACATCAGATAATAAAAAGTGTTATGGAGAAAAATAAAGCGGGGGGTGGGGGCGCAGACGAAGCCAGAGTCAGGGCTGCCATATTTAAAGGTGTGGTCAGGGAAGACTCACCAGGAAGGTCATCTGAGAAGCAAAGATCTGAAGAGTTAGAGGGATGGCCACGCTGCTCTCTGGGGAGAAGGTGCTTCAGCCAGAGAGAAAAGCCAACTTCTGAGGTGGGAACATGCCTGGAATGAAAAGGAAAATACTAGACAGATGATTGCATCAGGACAGAGGGTGGGAGGGAGAGAAAAGCAGGATACGATGTCAGAGAGATGAGAGGAAGGGAGCAGTACAAGGTCGTGTCAGCCCCTGTAAGGATTTTGGTTTTCCCTTTAAGCCATTGAGTGGTGACATGACCTGACATAAATTTTAACAGGATTAATCTGGCTGCTAGATTGAGACTGAGAAGTTGGGGCGGCAAAGGCAAAAACAGGGTAACCTGTTAGGTATATGGATAATCCAAGTGAGAGGGACTGGTAGCTCCAACCATGTGTTAGTGGCAGGGGTGGTGAGAATATCAGATTTTTTAAATATCTTTGAGTAGAGCCAATAAGATCTGTGGATGGTCTGGAAATGGGGTTACCAAGCATCCCTGGTATAAATACCAGCAGTCCCATAGGGCATCTTCTGCTGAGAAACCTCACTTAACTGATTGCTACCCCAGTTTGAATTGGGATCCTTTTAGCACCACCAGTTCTTGCTCCCCTCCCCCAAATAAATGTGATTTGGATCAATGGTCACTCCATTCCTTCTACTGACTCCTCAGCCTTTTTCTCAAGCCCACCCCAGGGTCCATCCTATAAACTCTCCACTTCTACTCCTTCCCACTTGCACTTAGATTTGCACAAGAATGGAAATGTGGGTTTTGAACAAAGAAAAGGCTTTACCTAAATGAAAATGGGTCCTAGTGAGGAGAGCAATTCCAAGCCAGGATACCAATGAAAGGGAAACATTGGGCCACATATTGTAGCACTGAGATGATCGGAACAGCAAGTCCAGATATTGAAAATTACCACCTTCCTAGCTTCCTATCCAGCACCTGTTTCCAGATTTCAAGACACTTTTGGTCCAAATGAGATGTATCCTGTTGGCATCTGAGATCAAGAATAGATGTCTAAAGATAGCAGCCCTTGCAAATTGTTAGGCTTAGGTCTGATTGTTTAGGCAACAAAGAAAGGAAGAAGGGAGAGAAAGGAAGAAGGAACAAAACTTTTTTTAAAAAAAGAAAGACTGGTTCTTTCCTGTTAGCTATTGTACAAAAACCAGCAATGGGTTTATTATCACATTCTATACAATCTACCTAATTTTTTAAAAGAATCCAAACTATCAACCTCCTATATGATTTTTTATAACTTAGAGCAGGACTTTTCTGAAGCAACAGTTAAGAAGAAATCCTCTTAGGAATGAGGCTGAGCAAGCTAAGTCTAACCAAACCATCTTTGGGTATTAAAACACACACTGCATAAATACTTCGGAACATGCTTGATACAGTCGCTCCTGACTTCCTGCCTTTCAGATTCCTGATCAGGATTTCCAGGCATTCAGAAATGCTGGGAGCCACATGCACATGTGTCGCTGTTTTGAAGCACCCAATAATCTAATTCTTGCATGGGGGAATTTTCCACTGACTTCAGTTTTACTACTATAAACCACCAAATCCTCTAAGATTGTGCTAGGGAAGTTTGGAGGCATGCTTCCAGTCTCCTGGTGGAATAAATTATAAGATGTGATGAAGTAGTTATTTTCTAGGACTTGTTGTGTTTTTATTCCTCCCACAAACAAAATGCAAACTGTCACAAATTAAATAGATTCCTCAAGGTCCAAAGGAGGCTTCTCATGCCAACTTTTGTTTACTCAGCGGTACTGTCAAAAAAGATGTTAAAGGGCCAGCCTCATAAGGAAAGTATTTTAACAAAAGGATGTGAATGGAAAGCAGAGGACTGGAAGGCCTTACCCTCCAGAAATCTGGGTAATACAGTGACATGGTGGATAAGCACTCTTTCAGCCCCTGTCTAACCCTTTCCTTTGTGTGTCTCCCTCTGAGGTCCTCCAGTTGGCTAAAGCCGCAAGTTGTCCAAAACGCTACCTCCCTAGAACCTACCACCCTTGTCTTCACTTCAGTCATCCAGAAAACCTTGACAATAGCTATGACAATGATGGATTTTTTTCCACCAGACACTACTATTTACCGTGTCTCTGCAGAGGCTTTTCCCTGCTGAGGCTGAAGGGGCCAGACTCACAGCTGACTAGAGTGCTTGGCAAGGTTCCTGTGATGTTGAATGCGTGGAACCTGGACATGCAACTCAGAACTCTAAAACCACATCTGGGCAGCATCTCCATGCACTGACAGCACATGCAGGGCCTCAAAAAGCCATATGGTGGCCCACCGTGTGTATCTACATGCCTCCATACTCTAGCTCCCACGTGTGCATAAGAGATGGACTCCCAAATGCCCAAGCCTCTCATTCTGTGCCCTGTCTATAATTGGGAGGCCACAGGAGTGGGGCAACCCAGTGACATATGAAAGAACTCTAAGAAAGTCCCTTCCTCTGTCATTTTTTGCCACCACCTATCGAACTCCACTCTGACCCTCCTTTTACACCAGCTGATCAGAAATACTGGGGGTCCCTGTCAGGTTTAGGGGTACCCATCAGTTTTGGGGGTACCCATCCACCCCCATGCTTTTTCAGGATCTTACCTTCCTTAAGGCCATTGCCACGGGGCCTGATGCATATTATCACGTTAGTGCCCAAATGAAAATATGCATAACAGATAACTTATTCAAAACCCAAAGTCCAGTTAGTGTGGCAATAGGAATTAATAGGCGTCATATTCTTCATGTTCTCTTCTCCTTTAACATACCTCTGGATGGAAATTATAACTGAAGCCAGAAGTTTCAAGCTTCAGTAAGCAGATTAATGAGAAACCTTGAACATTTGGGAGATAATCAACACAGGTGTTTGAGTAGACAAATCTCTCAGTTAGAAATTACATCTTGATAAATGGTTGAGAAAATTATTATGGAATATTTACATACCAGTTACCATAACTTAAGCTGCATCAATGCAGTGTCTGTACTCTATCTTAAAGCTGGATTTCTAGGCCTGTTTCTCAGTTTGTGCAAAGAGATTTCATATGGTATTCAAATGCATGTTTCCATAGTTCTCCGAACTATTATAGTATGGCCGTAAAACGGTAAATGTTCATCATGGGAAACCACATACATTGAAGTTTGTTGTAGAAATGTGTTGTTGAACTTTGTGGTTTGTAGTCAAAAACAATGTGTGTTTACTCATTCTAGGTTTGTCGTAGGAGCTTGATAGAAACCACCAATCTTGTGATAATTACCCTAGTTTTAGTTCACCACTTTGGATATAATCCACTTAACCACTGTAAAGGGGCTGTGGGCATCTCTTAAAATTAAGAACATAGCTAAAGGCATTCCTGCTCATAAAGATTTATTTTGCAAGTGTAATTAAGCTGTTGATAATCGTGTGTCTTTTAAACACAATGAGAACATGATTTGCCACATTAGTGACAAGATTCTAGGGATTCCACCACTTTCAGTTAAGAAAAGGATGTCCTGTACATAGAGTTTTTAAGTGAACAAGTGGGTAAGTTGAATAATGAAAGGAAAGTCACTCAAAGGGTAATTTTCATGACAACATGATGAAGACGAGAACACAGGCAGGGGGAATTCTACACAAAACTACCTAGTTTAGGGTATTATGGAGGGCACATATGGCATGGAGCACTGGGTGTGGTACATAAACAGTGAATTCTGTTATGCTGCAAAGAAATTAATAAAAAAAAAAAAAAACTACCTAGTTTAGAAGGTGGTATATGAGAGGCGATCAACAAATGCACACTGAACCTGATTCAGAGATTGGGAGGCCGCCATTTTCATTCCCGTCCTCCGGACTCTACGGAAAGCGTTCAGGGAACAAAAGCTCCCAAAAGCGAACCCGAGCAGATTAGTTAGCCCAGCCCCTGGTAAGGGCAGTGCAATTCTGCCTGGGGCAAAGACACTTGAGAATCACTACAACAGGCCCCTCCCCCAGAAGATCAATAAGAAATCCAGCCAAGACCAAGTTCACTTACCAAGGAGAGCAGCAGAATTCCAGAAGGAGAAAGCAAAGCATGGAATTCATGGCTTTCTCCCCATGATTCTTTAGTCATGCAGTTAATTTAATTTTTTTTAATTTAATTTTATTTCTTCTGCTAAATTTTTTTTAACTTTTACCCTTTTCTTTTTTAACATTTTTTTACTAGTTTATCTTAACAATACCTTTCATAAAAAAAATAATAATAATCTTTTTTGAACCTTCATTATTATAGTCATATTTTATCCTTCATTGTATTTAACTTTATTTTTTGTACACACATAGGGTTTTTTCTTCTAAAAAATTTGGGGTACAACTTCTCTTAATAGATCAAAATATACCCTAAATCTAGCTCTGGGCTTGTTCTAGTCTCCAGCCCAAGCAAATTCTCTCCACTTTCTTTTTCTTTATTCTCCCAAACAATTTACTTTATCAACTCCTTTTTTAGAAATTAAAAAAATTTTTTTTTCATCTTTATAGGCATATTCCATCCCTTCATTGTGTTTACACTTATATATGTTTTTCATTCTTTAAAATTTTGGGAGGTAGTTTCTTCTAAGAAACCAAAATACTCCCAAAATTAAGTGGGTGACCCTGTTCTAGTCACCAGTCTTACATATATTTTTTCTTTTTTATATTTTTTCTTTATTTGTTTTCTTTTTTCAATTTTTTTTTCTGAACTTCTTTTTATCCCCTTTATACCCCCCATGATTTGGGGGTCTCTTCTGATTTGGTTAAAGTGCATTTTCCTGGGGTCTTTGCCACCCTTTTAGTATTTTATTTGCTCCTTCATATATTCTTATCTGGACAAAATGACAAGGCAGAAAAACTCACCACAAAAAAAGGGATAAGAGGCAGTACCGAAGGCTAGGGACTTAATCAATACAGACATTGGTAATGTGTCAGATCTAGAGTTCAGAATGATGATTCTCAAGGTTCTAGCTGGGCTTGAAAAAGGTATGGAAGATATTGGAGAAAACCTTTCTGGAGATATAAAAGCCCTTTCTGGAGAAATAAAAGAACTAAAATCTAACCAAGTTGAAATTAAAAAAGCTATTAATGAGGTGCAATCAAAATGGAGGTTCTTACTGCTAGGATAAATGAGGCAGAAGAAAGAATTAATGATATAGAAGACCAAATGACAGAGAATCAAGAAGCTGAGCAAAAGAGAGACAAACAGCTACTGGACCACGAGGAGAGAATTCAAGAGATAAATGACACCAGAAGACGAAACAACATTAGAATAATTGGGATTCCAGAAGAAAAAGAAAGAGGGGAGCAGAATTCTCTCTCTGTTAGAATTATTGCAGAAAATTTCCCTAATATGGCAAAGGGAACAAGCATCAAAATCCAGGAGGTGCAGAGAACCCCTCTCAAAATCAACAAGAAGAGGTCCACACCCCATCACCTAATAGTAAAATTTACAAGTCTTAGCGACAAAGAGAAAATCCTGAAAGCAGCCCAGGAAAAGAAGTCTGTAACATACAATGATAAAAATATTAGATTGGCAGCAGACTTATCCACAGAGACCCGGCAGGCCAGAAAGAACTGGCATGATATATTCAGAGCACTGAACGAGAAAAACATGCAGCCAAGAATACTATATCCAGCTAGGCTATCATTGAAAATAGAAGGAGAGATAAAAAGCTTCCAGGACAAACAAAAACTGAAAGAATTTGCAAACACCAAACCAGCTCTACAGGAAATATTGAAAGGGGTCCTCTAAGC
>PISX010014520.1:0-52752 GCA_004024625.1 Mellivora capensis
CCCCCCTTGGCAGCTCCGGATGGTTCTTGGAGGTTTAGAGGAAAGCAAACTGCACCCAGACCTCCCTCCCAGAGAGAAGCCCCAGTCTGTTCCCCTCTGGGTGCTGCAGAGCAGGTTCCCAGCCGTGATCTCTGGGGACACCTGTGTGTCCTGCTTGTACTCAAAACCACAAGCGGCAGCTGTCTGGGCAGCTCCAGACTGCCAGAAAGATCCCAAGCGGGGAAGGCACACAGAGATTTTCCCGCTGTCCCGAGCTGGGAGCAATCAGACTTTCTGGGTCCTAGAGAGCCCCCGCTGGTGCCCGAGTGCCTCTCTCAGGGGAGGGGGTCGAGCGCGTCTCAGGCTCTGCTAGCGTGGCGCAGCACACTTGTGGGGACTGCAAAAGTCTGTTTCTGCTCCGGGAGGGTCCCAGCCCCTGCCACACGCCAAACGCCCTTAGGAGGTCTCCTCGCAGCTCAGCGACCAGGACCTGGTTTCTCAGCTGTACTCTCTCTGGCTCAGCGCCAGCCGTGTCTGCCCTCTGTGGGGGACTTAATCCCCTGTCCCTAACAGTTCCAATTCCCACAATTTCACCCTATGATCTTTTCTCTTTTTGAGTGCTTTTTATCGGTCTTCAAGTTAATGCTGGTCCCCAGTCTTAGGGGACTCTCGTATTGGGTATTACTTCCCAATGCGTCTCCTCTGGTGGCTCCCTCCCCCTTTTGTTTATCTTCCGATACCAGTCCGGTGTTCCCGCTCGGCTTTACCTGCCCACTGGCGTCTTCTGCCCCCGTAGACATCCTGACATCCCACTGGCGTCTTCTGCCCCCGTAGAGATCCTGACGAGTAGAATTTTGATCTCAGGCTGATTTCATGAGTGATCGGAGTTCCTTGGTAGGTAATCAGCTCACTTTAGGGGACAGGTTGAACCAGAGCATCCTCCTAGTTCCCCGCCATCTTGTCTCCCCTCTATATTGTGTCTTAATGTGACCCTCTTTGGGTCCATCTTATTGAGAATTCTTTGAGCTTCCTGGATCTAGATGTCTGTTTCCTTCCCCAGGTTAGGGAAATTTTCAGCCATTATTTTTTTAAATAAGCTTTCTACCCCATCTTTCATTCTTCTCCTCTGGCAGCCCTATAATGTGGTGTTAGTTCATTTGATGTTATCCTATAAAGCTCTTAAGCTATCTTCACTTTTTTTAATTCTCTTTTCTTTCTGCTGCTCTTATTGGGTGAGTTCCACTGCCTTGTCTTCAGATTGAACAATCATTTCTTCTACTTCATCTAATCTGATGTTACCCCATAGAGTGTATTTTTTAGTTGGTTATTGCATTCTTCAGCTTTGTGACTTCTATTTGGTACTTTCTTGTATTTTCCATCTGCATGTTGAACTCCTCACTTTTAATCCCTTCTTTTCCCTAGTTTATTAAGCATCATTATGACTATTACTTTAAACTCTTTTCAGGTAAATTACTTATCATCATTTTATTAATTTTTTTCTGAGGTTTTATCTTGTTCTTTCATTTGAAACATTCCTTTGTTTCTTCATATTGCTTGACTCCTGTGTTGGTTTCTGTTCAGTGGGTAATGCAACTGCTCTCCCAGTCTTGAAGAAGTGGCCTCATGTGGGAGATAAAACTTGCTGTTTAATCATTTAGGTCTTTGTCATCTCTAAAATTTTTGTGTTTTCCCAAACAGCCCAATATATTTTTAATAGTTCCCAGTACTTGAGGATGTGCCAAGGCCTGTCAGTGTCCCTAAGGGGAGGATCTCAGCATCTAGATTGAGTCTGTTTGGGAAGCCAGACCCTTAAGCAGCAGCTTTTAAAAGTATACCAGTATATCCCACAGTATACTATGGAACCACAGGCATTAGCCCTGCTGGCCCCCAGAGTCAGGCAATCTGGCAGCAGTTGTATAAATCAGGGCTCCAGATAAGTATATAAGCTCTTTTCTAGGAGATACTGGTGAAGTGGAGCAAGGCAGGGGGACAGCACTAAGATGGTATCCATGGCCTATATTCATTTAAGCTGTTCCACAAGCCATTAGATGTACACCAAACCTGTAGCCTGTCCCTCAGGCTGAAGCGCCAGGACTATTACCAAAAAGATAGGAAATAACAAGTATTGACAAGGATGTGAAGAAAAGGGAAGCCTTGTAGACTGTTGGTGGGAATGTAAATTTACATTATACAAAATAGTATGGAAGTTCCTCAAAAATTAAAAATAGAGGGGTGCCTGAGTGGATCTGCCAATTAAGCATCTGCCTTCAGCTCAGGTGTCGATCCCGGGGTCCTGGGATCAAGTCCTGCCTTGGGCTTCCTGCACAGCGGAGAGTCTGCTTCTCTCTCTCCCTCTGCTCCTCTGTCTTACTTGTGCTCTCTCTCTCTCTCACTCACTCTCTCTCAAATAAATAAAATATTTTTAAAAAATTAATAGAGATACCATATGATCTAGCAATTCCATTTCTGGGTATTCATTCAAAGAAAATGAAAACACTAACTTGAAAAGATAATGCACCCCATGTTCATTGCAACATTATTTATATTAACCAAGATAAGGAAGCAATATAAGTGTCCACTGATGAATGGATGGGTAAAGGAATGTATGTGTGTGTTGTGTGTGTGTGTGTGTGTGCATGTGTGTGTGTGTGATAGAATTTTTTCAGGCATAAAGAAGAATGAAATCTTGCCATTTGTGACAGTATGGAGGTATCTTAAAGACATTATTGTAAATGAAATCAGACAGAAAAAGACAAATATGGTATGATCTCTTACGCATGAAATATTTTAAAAAAAAGAAAACAAGATAAACAAGGCCATAGACATAGAGAACAGATTGGTGGTTGCTGGAGGTGGGGGTAGAAATGAGTAGAGGGAGTAAAAAGAAAAAGTAAAACAAAACAAAACAAAAAACCCCAGAAACTGTTTACAAACATAAGTGAATTTCAGACGTGTACTTTGAAAAAGAGCTTGGTCTGCTACGCCTGGGTGGCTCAGTGGGTTAAAGCCTCTGCCTTCAGCTCAGGTCATGATCCCAGGGTTCTGGGATCGAGCCCCGCATCGGGCTCTCTGCTCAGCAGGGAGCCTGCTTCCTCCTCTCTCTCTGCCTGCTTCTCTGCCTACTTGTGATAAATAAAAAAGTCCTATTTAAAAAAAAAAAAAAGAGCTTGGTCCAATTTAAAGATGGTTAGGAAGCTCTATTCTGGTATAATTACCTTAAAGCTATTTAAGGAACAACTTACTCTAAGAAATATGTTTACTTCCAGACCACACACATATACATATGAATCCAGAAACAAAATTTTGCTGAACAATATTTATCCTTATTATGGGTCTTATAATTTATTTGCTATTCCTTATTTCATTAATTTTTGTTTCTTCTTGATATACTAATGGGTTGAGACTTTCAGTCCAATAAACACTTTTAAAAGATAATAAAAATAAATCATCTATTATTTGTTATAGCACCTAGAAGAAATATTATTTGTTATAGCACCTAGAAGAAATTTAAGTATAGTGATTTAAATAGTGCTCCCCCAAATTTCATGTCCATCTGAAATCTCAGAATGTGACCTTATTTAGAAGTAGGGTCTTTGAAGACATCATTAACAAAGGCTCTAAATAGAAAATCATCATGGATTTCAGGCAGGCTCTAATCTGATGACCAGTGTCCTCAAAAGAAGAGGCAAGGACACAAACATGCAGGTGAAGAGGTGATAGCAGTAGGGATTGAGGTGATGTGTCAACAAGCTAAGCAATGCAGGACCCACCAAAAGGTGATAGTTCAAGGAACGGTAATATCTGGAGCCATGCTCTGCTGACCTCTTGATTTTAGACTTATAACCTCCACAACAGAATTAAGAGAGGATACATTCTGTTACCTTCTTCAGGAATGCTGTATATATAGTTGACCATTTGTATTTCCTGTGGATTTGAAAATCAGTTTTTTTATTTTGCAAAAAATAACTCATGAAAATTTTATTCCATGTTCATTTAATCTATTATTTGCATATATTCTAATTTTAATATTGATAAGTATTCTAATTCATGAACATAGCAGATCTTTTCATTTATTCAGGTATTTGTTTAATTTCTCTCAGTAATGTTTTTTTTTTATTTTCTAGTGTTGAGGTCTGTTACATCATGTGTTAAATTTATTTCTGATAATTAGTATCTTTCAGGATTATAATTAATATTTCACTTTCTATTTGTTTATTGCTGGCATATAGTAATTAAAATGTTTTTGCATATTGAATTTGTATTTTGCAATCTTACAACATGTATTTTTAAAAATTTATCCATAAATTTCTTGGGTACTTTTATTACTTCATAACTTTTACAATTTTTTAATTTGCTTTATTGAGCTAGCTGTTATTTCCCATTACAACTTTGAATGGAAAACTTCTTTTTCTCATTCCCAATATCAAAGGTAAAAGTGCTAAAATTTCCCCATTAAGCAGGATATTTGATTATTGCTCAAATAACCTTGACTATTTACATTTGTAATTTTTATTTGGCAATAAACAGTGTCTAAAATAATACTGGAAACTGCAGATGTTATTATCTTCTAAGAGAAAGGATTATTTCTTTCCTGTTTTGGGCAAGCAGAGTAATGTTCTGGTCACCTTAGTCCCTTCAAGAATTAGGCTGAGAAATACCTGGGAAAAGAGTTTGAATGAGACTGATTATGTATCCAAGTTGGCTTTGTATTCTTGTGTATTTTGACTTGGGAACTTGACAGATCTTTCTCTGCTCAGCTCAGTATGTTAAGTACTGACCTTCAGAGTCTTTTAATTAGCTTTTTAGCTTCCCATTCCATAGGGCTTCATAATTTGTGGACAGTGTTTTGAAGTGAAAACTGACCATGTGTTTGAGGTTCCTGAAGTTGTCAATTGTATCACTACAGCTTCTGAATGCTAAAATGATTGCTGCTTTCCCTGCCCCCATCAGCCACCTGACAGGACCGACTTTGGATTCTTACCCTCAAACTGCACCCAGCATTGGAACACACTGTGAGTACAAAGAAGCTCAGTTCAGACTCAGCGTCAGTCCAGCACTCCTTTAGGGCTTTTGTCTTTTGCCTGTTTTGTTTCAGGCTCTCTTCTTCTGGTAGCTGTTTGCTCAGGACCCCATGACTGGGGGACATTTCATTCTGTCTTGCAAAAGCTTTTAGCCAAACTTCTGAATTCAGATTGAGGGGAAATTTGGTTGTGTTCTGGAGTCTCTCCAAGTCTCCAATTCACTCAAAGCTCTGGAAACTGTTAAAAGCTTTGCTGTACTTTTTGAAGGGGCGGGGTGGGGGGGAGGGAGGAGTGGGAGTTTAGGGGAGCCTGGTGGTGGGTATTAGGGAGGGCACGTATTGCATGGTGCACTGGGTGTGGTGCAAAAACAATGAATACTGTTATGCTGAAAAGAAAAAATAAATAAATAAATAAAAATTAAAAAAAAAAAAAAAAGCTTTGCTGGATGTCTCTTTCCCAGAAGCTGCCCTCGGCTTGGTCAGACTTTGACCTTCAGTCTTCATTCAGAATCACAGATAAGCCCCATGGGCCCCAGCCCATCTTCCATTCAAGATGGGAAGAAATTAAAATAAAAACAGAAACATCAAAAAAACAGTTACTGAGTATCAGCCCACTTCTGACAAGCTTTCTACTTTCTGGAATTTTAATTTATCTGGTTGTCATTATAGTTGGCCTTTGAACAACATATGTTTGAACTACATGTGTTCATGTATATGTGGATTTTTTTCAATAAATACAGTATAATACTATAGATGTATTTTCCTTATGTTTTTTTAACATTTCTTTTCTCTAGCTTACTTTATTATAAATGTATAACATATAATACATGTAACATAAAATATGTGTTAGTTGACTGTGTTATCAGTAAGACCAAGATAAAAGATCTGTACACTGAAACTCTAAGACATTGATGAAAAAAATTGAAGAAGACATAAATAAGTGGAAAGATATCCCATGTACATGGATTGGAGTAAATATTGAAATATACAACCCAAGGCAATCTACAGATTCAGGGCTATCTCTATCAAAATTCCGAAGGCATTTTTTAAGGAAATGGAAAAAAAAACCAAAACCCTAAAAATTTGTATAGAACCACAAAAGACCCCAAATAGCCTAAGCAATCTTGAAAAAGAAGAACAAAGCTGGCAGGCTCACACTTTCTGATTTCAAAATATATTATAAAATTATAGTGATCAAAACAGTATGGTATTGACCTAAAAACAGATACATAGATCAGTGGAACTCAGTAGAGTCCAGAAATAAGCCCATATGTGTTTAGTTAGTTTAGGACAAAAGAGTCAAGAATATACAAGGAGAAAGGGCAGTCTCTTCAATAAATGGTGTTGGGAAAACCAGACCGCCACAGGCAAATCAAATGAAATTGGATAGCTCTCTTATACTATACATAAAAATCAATGCAAAATGAAATAAAGACTTTCACGTATGACCTGAAACCTTAAGAATCCTAGAAGAAGAAAAAAGTCCTAGAAGAAAACATAGGTGGTAAGCTCCTTGATATCATTACTACTGATTTTTTGGATCTGACATGAAAAACAATGGCAACAAAAGCAAAAATAATAAATGAGACTATATCAAGTTAAAAAGTTTTTCTGCACAGCAAAGGAAACCATTAACAGAATGAAAAGGCATCCTAAGGAATGTAAGAAAATATTTTCAAATCATTTACCTGATAAGGGATTAATATTCAAAATATATAAAATTCCTACAGTCAAGAGCAAAAAACTAAACATTCCAAGGACAGAGGAACTGAATAGACATATTTTCAAAGAAGTCATACAAATGGCCAACAAGTACATGAAAAGGTGCTCAAGTCACTAAACCAGATGAAGGATCAGATACATTGCTTAGATCCTTTTTGAAAAATACAATGTGCTTCCTCAGTCCTTCCTCTGTCTATAATAGTACATATCTCTGCCACATGAAAAATGCACTCACCCTCTCTTTCTCAAGGCCCTCCAGATTTTCAAACCATTACAGCCTCAGGTTTGCAGTCTAGGATCTCATTATCTAAATCAGTTGTATGTGGAAATAAGGAACCTCAGGTGTGGTTCCTTGATCACAGCTTTTCAGTTATTTCCTTTTTATTTGAAGATGTGGGAACTAAAGAAACAAGTTATCTATTCTATACCACTCAAATACAATGGTGGAACAAACTTAACATGTAACGGTACAGTAAGAATAACCATTACATACCTTCTCATTCAAAAAATGGGATTACTCTTGGCTCTGACTTCAAGGCTCTTGTTTTGCCCTCTGAGTCTCCCTCCCTTTTCAACAGAAAGCCTATGTGTTGCAGCTGAGTAGTTCCCTCAGCCTGCTCTCTCTTCACAAAAGTTTAGGGAAGGCGGGGTGGCTCAGCCAGTTAAGTACCTGCCTTCCGTTTAGGTTATGATCCCAGGGTAATGGACTCAAGTCCTGCACTGGGCTCCTTGCTCAGCAGGGAGCCTGCTTCTCCTTCTACCTGCTGCTCCCCCTGCTTATGTTCTTTCTCTCTGACAAATAAATAACTAAATAAAATCTTTAAAAGAAAAAGTTGAGGGAACAAAGATGGTGGATGTGAATGGTATCTCGTAGAAGTTGTATTCTCTGTTTAATGATTATTTTGAGTGTCTTTCTCTATATTTTTTCTTATAATTTGCATATGTGTGTCTTTTTATGTGTTCCTTATGTATTATTGATCTCTTTGGAATTGACAGGAATTTTTAAATACATATTTTGTATGTTAACTCTTTGTCAGAGTAAGTGTGACAAATATTGAGTTTTTTCATTTTCTTGATATGTTCATGATATATACAATTAATTAATTCCAATTCCACTTTAGTCACTTTTTTTATAGTTTGTACTTATGATATCTTTTTTAACAAAAAATATTTATCCCTGTCCTAAACACTTAAAGATATCATTACATTGTGTCTTCTCAAGGCTTTAAAACTTTATTCCTTACATTGTCTGATTTACCTGTTGGGAATTAATTTTTAAAATATATATAATGCTAGGAAAGTATAATAGTTAATTTCATGTATTAACTTGATGGGCTAAGGGATCCCCAGATAGCAGGTAAAACATTATTTCTGTATTTGTTTGTGGAGGTTTTTCTGGAAGATACTAGCATTTGATTCAGCAGACTAAGTAAAGAGATACATCCTTACCAATGTGGATGGGCATCATCCAATCCATTGAGGGCCCTGATAGAACAAAAAGGAAAAGACAAATTTACGATCTCTTCTAGAGGCAGAACAGTTGTCTTTTCTTACCATTGGTCATTGAAGCCCCTGGTTCTAGAGCCTTTGACTCTCGGACTTAAAACAGTAGCCCCATGGTTCTCAGGCCTTTGGACTTGGACTGAATTATATACTGGTTTTCCTGGTTGTCCAGCTTATAGACAGCAACCATGCAAGCAAATTTCTATAATAAACCTCTTCTTATATGTATCTGTATTTATCCTGTTGGTTCTGTTTCTCTGAAGTCAGTTTCTTTGACTAATACAGAAATTATTCAATTTTGTTTTTTTTCTCCCAACTGTTCTTGAAGAGAATCATACAAGAGTTTTGACTACAGTATTTTTCTATATATTCATTAGATTAACTTGTTAAACTGTATCATTCTAATCATCTGTAAATTTACAGATTACTTGATTGATTAATATATTAGTTACTAAAATAGTTTAAAATGTCTCTCTCTAAAGGTAAATTTATACCTTAAGTTTATACCTTAAATTTGGTTAACTTTTTGCATTATTATTTTGAATTTAGGTTATTAGATAGTGTTAAATTTGTTATGTCTTTCAAGTGAATTTAACTTTTTGCTTAAATTTTGCATACTGTAGAAAGTACTTCTCCCTCTGTTTTGTTTTTATCCTAACTCAAAACTATAAATATTGCTTCTTTGCAGATGACTTCCCTTATCTGTATTCTAAATTCTAACCTCTTCTCAGAGATATATTACTGCATTTCCAACAACTTGCTAGATGTTTTCACTAGCACATTCCATTAGAATGTATAGTGTGTACATTCAAGTATAGTCTGTCCCAAATTAAATAACCAAGTTCCTTCTTAAACCTACTCTTTCTATTTTATCTGTTTCTTTTAATAGTGTCCTTTTGTGTAAGACACTCATGCTTATAACAGGACCTTTTTGCTCTCCCTTATCTTGTATTTGCAATTTAGTTGTCAAGTGCTGTTGATCCTACCTCCACAGCGTAATTGTGATCAGTCCCTACACTCTGCAACCACAGCTGAAGGTCCTCAGTACTTTCTCTTTGATCATTGCAAATCAACCTGATTTCCCTACTTCCAACATCAACTTCATCTTATGTTTTTTATCCATTAGCTTGCAGATTGAACTTTCTGAACAAATATTTATACCGTATAATGTCCCTTTAAAAATGACTTAATAGCATAGTAATTAAATATATGGCTTTGGAATCTGATGGTCTTCTTGTACTAGATGTCTTCTCTTTGTTTCCTGGTCTATTCACATCCAGTCTCTATTCATTTCCACCTTTTTTAGCTGGCAACAAGGGGCTGAAGTATCATGAACTGTCATATTCCTCCTGCTCTTCAGCTTCTTGTAGATTGTTTATTCACCCTGACTTGTCCTTGCAGTCTTGGGTCTGGCTGTGTTCTATTGCTAAAAGCCACAGCTCCCATCAGTGTGGTCTTCATGCAGTGCCCTCGTTCCAGTTTCCAGTAATAGCTTCTTTCCTGTATGCCTACAGATATAGGAATATAACTATTTCTCCCTCCATCCTATCATTAGGGCTTTGCACTATCCCTAGTAGTTTCCTACATGATATCTTTATAGATAATCTGTCCATTAAACTCTTGTGTATTATACTAATTTTGTTGTACCATCTATTTCCCGATTGGAAATTATCTTTAAGTCCTGGCCTTGCCACTTGCTACTGGATAAATTTGAGGAATTTATTTAATGTTTTTGAATCTTATTTGGTCACCTGCAATGTGGACTAAGTAATTATCTAGAAAAGTTGTGTCATATATAATAATGAATAAATATTATTTATAAAATAAAATATAATTCTTTAGCTTTTAATTGAAGATATGTCAGAGGGAAAGGAAAGGCAAAAAATATTCTTAATAGGCAGACAAACTGGGACACACACCACAGTGATACACAGAACCTCTCCAGTGGAATTGAGCCACAGTTGTCCACAATGAAAACCAGCTCAATAAAGGAACCTTGAACTGGCTTTTCCTCTTTGCGTGTTCTTGATATTCTGTCTTTCTACTCCTCTATATTTGATTGTCTTCCCAAAGAAACACTTAGTATGTAAACCCTTACTTAAGGCTCTTTTTTCAAGGGAGTCACAAGCTAACACAAAATTACTGGGATTAATTTTGGGGTGATATGGTCAAAAGATTTTTTTGGTTGAAAGGTAAAGATCAAGCTCTAGTCACTAACACATAGTGTTTGAGAATCATGGAAGCTAATATTTTACTGTTCTGCAAAAAGTATTTTTTATTCCTTAAACTTTTATCACCAACATTTTATCAACATTTATTACCAACTTTTGGGACTGGGAGAAAATAAAAACTATATATCTATATGTAGTGGCATTGACTGTGTGGTAAAGGTAGTAAAGATAAAAAAACTCAGTGTGTAACTTTAACAGGTAAATGATGGAATATTTTGGTATTGGCTGTTAATGTTTAATTCTCTTGACATAAATATAGTTGTTTCATTTGGAAGTATCTAATTTGTGGTGGTATCAAGCCAGTTTTATATGATTTCATTTATTATGTGGCACACATTTTCCATTACTATATGAATTTTTATATACACTAAAAAGCAGAGTGCTCTAAATCACAGCAAAAAGTCCATAATAAAATGTTGCTCTTTTTGGAATTTATATCTCATTTTTGCTGGTTTTGACTGGATTATACTTAAATATGCATTTAGTGTAATTTAACAAATATTTACAGAGTGACAGTACAGTGGAACTGGATGCCTATACTTCAACAATTCTTTATCCCTGAGCTCAATATCTGGTTTATGAGGACTGAGCATCTGATTTAAAATTACCATTGAAAATCAGAAAAGCATAAAGCTTGAACAGACCAGGGCCCAATTTTCTTAAGGTCTGTTAATGCAATAACATAGAGTATCAGTGTTATACTGAATACATAAATAAATAAATAAATAAATAAATATATATATATATATATATTTCTTTCAATATGTCAGATCTCAAGGGCTTACATTTTTCTTCTAAAGCCTAATGGTATAAAACACTCTGGAATCTTCCAGTGTGGCAAATATCCTATTCTGCATGTACTGTATTTCTCACCAAACTATTGATGTACTAGACATAAGTGACTAAACAGTCAGTGAGATGCTATGTTTATTTACTCACTTATAGCCTTTTCTAGTGTACCTTTGTCACAGCTTGTTTGCTGGTTCAGTAGCAAATAGAGTGAAAACAATAACCTTTCCTACTAGTTTTGAGAATGGTGATTATCTCTGGAGAAGGAGAGCAGAAAATATGATGATTAGGAAAAGAATAATTGAGTAGTATCTATAATATTTATTTTGTTAAAATAATCTGAAACAAATATGGTAAAAGTTGATGTTTAACAATTTAGCATTGGGTTTTGGGGGGTAAAAATTAGGATACAATCTAATTTTGTGGTAAGTGAATCCTAAATACAGAAGCTAAAAAGGAGAATGGGAGTCTGTTTTCACTATACTACATGGTAGTGTAGAAGTAGGCAGTTCTGCTTCACAAACATGATCAAGAGATAATCTGGCTTTCTTATGTTTTAAGCTCTAGCATTCAAATGGGTGTTTGCCTAAATTGGATTGCTGGAGCTGACACATCAGTGGTGCTTCCATCTCTAGCCTAGGAGAAGGCAAGTAGAGAGGCAGTAAAAAGCAGACAATTTTTTTTTTGTAGGGAAATTAAGAGTAGATTGTATATATCACTTTTTAAAAAGATTTATTTATTTATTTTAGAAAGAGAGAAAGCGCACATAAGTATGAGGGGCAGAGGGAGAAGGAGACAGAATATCAAGCAGACTCCATGCTGAATGTGGAGCCCAATGAGGGGCTCAGTCTCTTGACCCTGAGATCGTGACCTGAGTTGAAACTAAGAGTCAAATGCTTAACCAGTTGGGCCCCCCAGGAACCCCCATATGTATTACTTTTATTCATATTATGTTTGCAAAGACTGAGTCCTTGTTCACATGCAGTACAAGAGATTATCAAATATGATCTTTAGCTGGGCAGCTATATGTGTACTGCTAAAGCCCTGAAAATAGGACTTAGTTTCCATTAAAAAAGAAAGGTCAGGGATGCCTGGGCGGCTTAGCCAGTTAAGTTGCTGCCTTTGGTTCAGGTCATTATCCCAGGGTCCTCGGATTGGGTCCTGCATCGGGCTCTTTGTTCAGTTGGGGGCCTGCTTCTCTCTCTGGCTCTACCTGCTACTCTTCCTGCTTATACACTTTCTCTCTCTCTCTCTCTCTCTGAAAAATAGATAGAATCTTTAAAACAATATGGGTGCCTTAGTCCAAATGAATTATAGGTTAGCATATTAAGAGTGAATTACTCACAATTCCCAAGTATAATATTAATAGATAATAATGAATTTAGAGGACAATTATTGATGGTATCTTATAGAGTTTCTTCTTGAATTATTCAATAAATGTTGCAGAGGTGAAACTGAAGTGGGGAGAGAAAAGCAAACTGATAGCTGTTAAGGATTTGTTGTGTAGGCCCTGCTAAAATTTTAATGTGGAATGTAACCTTTTACACATATAATTTATTATATTTTATTATTAAAGGCAGATGGATGTTATTATCACAATTTTATAGGTAAAAGTGATTATATAACTGGCATAAAAGTTAAGTTTACTGAATCTATGGAAGACAAAGTTTAGGATAGCCAAAATATTGAATATGTAATCAGAATTAGAAACTGAAAGTAGCATATGAATTTAGGTAGATTTTGAGATATTTATTGTGTTAAGCAAGTATATTTTAAAATCATTTAAACAAGTAAACATTTAAACATTATATGTTTAAAAGTATATTAAATACATTTAAACAAGTATACAGTTGACAGTCAGTTGTAGTTGCCCAAAACAACAGAAGTTATATCAAATATTATCTGTAGAAACCCCAATACTATCCCAAACACAGGGGTTAACATCCCCATAATATTGTTTTTAGTCAAGTAGTTTGGCCTATTACATTTACTTTGAGAGTCTTCGTATTAATGGACATTAACTGCCTGCAATATGTCTGGACTAAAGGGATCAGAATCAAGGGTTATTTGGAAATTACGCTCCATGTAGAATGACAGGACCAAGAATAAGTATGTACAATATTATCTTAAATTTTTGAAGGATTTTCCTGGAAAATATGCAGCATATTATTTATATCTTATGTCACTTAGATGTCAAAATTAAAGCCATTGGTTTATAGGTAAGCAGATAATGACTCATGTAAGGAAAACATTTCTAACAACTTTGTAGTTATGGTTGTTCATAAGTGTAAAGTTAGTTCCTGTCAAGAAAAGAGTTCCAACAGAGAGCAGATCCCTCTCTAAAGTGTATCTGAATTTACTGGCAGGTGGAAATGGTAGTGGTTGTGTATCCTTTTAACTTTAAGTCATAGGAAATATTTCTGTCCCATTCCATTTGTCTGATATCTGTCAGACACTGTTCATTGTTATCACGAAAAAATAATGTATATATAATATATATGATATGTAATAAATATACATTAATCCTCTAGACAATTGTATCTTAGATGATTTTGCAGAAGGTGAAATGGACAAAGAGGACTACAGGAAATACTATAGCATTTTTCCAATAAAACTTGAAAACATGAAAGCAGAAATTTTTTTCCTGTTTTTTTTTTTTTCCCCCAAAACATTGGATGTAGGAAGAATTCTCAGGCTCCTCATTCCATGGGTCTAACCTAGGACATTTGTAAATGTGGGAAGGCATTTTTGGTTGCACAGTGACCAAAAGATAGCACTAAAATATATTGGGTAGGAGCCAGGGATGCTAAATATCCTGTTTTGAACCCATTAAGAAACACTGTAGGGGATGTTCCACCTTAGGAACTGACTTTTGTTTCACTTAGTCATTCAGGAAAAATAATAGTGATTAGTTATGTTCAAGTTACATCTAGTGATAAACAAACACACAGCCAATGCCCAGGACAAATGTAGTTAAGTGGAGAGGACTTGGGAGCAGAACATGAAACCCTTTGGCAGTGGCAGAGCTGGGCTTCTTCACATCCAGCAAAAAGTGTCTTTTTTTCAAAGGCTCTGTGCTTTCTTGGGGAAACTTTGGGAGAACTAAGAAATTTGTACCTTTAGGTGGTAATATGCTGTATCACCTCATTCTCTATTTAATCATCTAAGTTTCTTTATACTTTTCTTTAAAAAAAAAAGTAAATCCCTTAATTACGTCTGCTTGTTTCTTTCTATTATCACACCAGTGTTTCTCAGGATGACCCGAATCATTCAGGAAAAAGACTAACTGAATCAATTTAGAGACATTTTAAAAAATCAAAATTATCTTTGAAAAGACAATCTGTGAAATTATCATTGGAATTATTAATTGAGTAAATACCAGTTATTTACACTGCCTTGTTGTTCAGTTGAATGGAGACTGGGGCTGAGAGTCAGGAGAAATGTGTCCTATCAATATCAATTTGATATCTAAAAAGTTATTTTAATATGGTTTTTCTCAATCATATCATTAGAAAGTAAAGATAATAATTGTTAAATATTGTTTTTATGGAAATAGACATTTTATGATGGGATTTTTAAATGCTTTATAAAAGTAAGACTTTGTTATTGAAGACCATTGTAGATTATTAAAGACAGTTGTAAATTACTCAGAATAACTTAACAGATGTTTGGTAGTTTTGCATTCTCATTTCAAGATATCAAATGTGTAACTAAATCTCCTTGAAATTATGGTATCATTTTTTTTTTAAGATTTTATTTATTTGACAGACAGAGATTACAAGTAGGCAAGAGAGGCAGGCAGGGAGAGAGAGGAGGAAGCAGGCTCCCCGCGGAGCAGAGAGCCCGATGTGGGGCTCGATCCCAGGACCCCGGGACCATGACCTGAGCCGAAAGCAGAGGCTTTAACCCACTGAGCCACCCAGGTGCCCTATGGTATCATTTTATAATGATTTCAGATATTGTTGTAAAGAAAGACATATCTGTGGTAATGCACATAAACTAGTCCAGTAAAAGAAACTAAAAAAATGTATATTAAGCCCATTAACCTTGGGCTTTCGCCCCTCACAGGCAGCACACACACAACAGAGCTTGTGACACTTCGAAATTCTCATTGAAATTCAGATTATAATAGTAAATAGTATATAATAGTATAGAATATAATAGTAAATAGTAAATATAATAGTAAATAGTATAATAGTAAGTAGTAAATAGTAAAAAAACAAATCACTGAAACCCATTCACAGCACAGAAAAACAAATAAGCAAAACGCCAGGCTCCAGCATTGTCAAAACTGTACTGCTGAGTTAAGAAGTCAGGCAAGAAAATCAATTTTCTCTAACACATGAATTAAATGGATAAAAACTCAATATGAAGACAGAAGAAAAATAACCCAGCATTCCTAAGCCAACCTCAAAATGCCCATTTAATGGGAGGAAGAAACAGTATTCATCTGCATGTTTTTACTTATTTATTCAACTATTAATGACTAGAAATAGTATTAGGCATTTGAAATACGGAGCTACCTCCAATATGTGGCTTCTATTTTACTGTAAGTGCAAACATATGAGCAAATACAATGTGACAAAGGTTTTGGTAAAGGATAAGGTGCATAGGAAGCAATTTTAAGAGGTACCTAATCCAGACTGGAAGGCCTAGGGAAGGATTCTTGGGTTGAGGTGACATATGTGGTGAGCTGTGCCAGTTAAGAATGCATTAATCATGGCGATTCACAGACCTGTACCCCTGGGGCTAATAATACATTATATGTTTATAAAAAATTTTAAAAATTATTTTAAAAAAAGAATGTATTAATCAGATGAAGTGGTGTAAAACATAAGCACACAAAGGAACAAATGCATAGATGGGAGTTGAGAACATTGACTGGCTTGTAATGGAAAAATGAAACAATTCAATATGGTTAAAGCATAGGATGGGAGCCAAGCAAGAAGTGAACTTGGAGGTGACCATAGATCATGATGTGTGCCTTTCTGAGTACTATGAAAGTGATGGAGAGTCAAGCATTTAAAGATCTTTGCAGGGAGTTAATATTGTTAGATAAAGCACTGCTCACCATCTTGGTACAACTGATATGCGGATTTTCTAGGTATTATTGCATGCAAATCTTATTTTAATAAAAATAATAGTAAATAGTGGAGTTGAAAGCTGTACTTTAGTATTCCCTATGTTTTGGTTAGAAATAATATAAAGTTGGAAATCATGGTCTTCATATATACTTTATTGCTAATAAACGAGGTAATGGAAAATATGACACTTTGAATCACTAATTCTTTTTCCTAGACCATCTCACTGCCAGAAAAATTTGCAATTCCACTTGTAAAATATGGAATGTAAAACGAGGTCATAACTGCTTTCTATCAGTCCACAGAAGCAGTAAGATTGATATGACAATTATAAATATCAGAACTGATGGGCAGCTTGTTTACTTAGATGTAGAATACTGATAACCTTACAACTGGATGGATGTTATTAAGTATACAAATATAACCTACTTTCCCTACCTATTTAGAACACATGGTAAAGCTTATGCATGCTTCTTTTGGGGCCAGTGATTTACAATAATGATTTGCAAAGGTTGCTTTGGAAAGCTGAATAAAAATTAATGACCACTGTGTTTGTGACAAGATTTTTGTAGTTAGAGCTAATTATTGAAACTGCATGGATACCTCAAATAATAGAAATTATATTTAAAGACTTTTTTAAGGGCTAAAAATAAACAACAAAATGGTCTGTAAATTCATCTCAGCCTAGGGAATTCCTGCAAGTCTGTATTTTCTTTCACATCAAGACCTTTCCATGTGCCCATTATGCTTGGCCCACCTGTTTTCAACCTGCTCTTTCCCCTACCTGCTTAATCACTCCGGGAAGCTTTGTTTATCCTCCAAAACATTGTCAAATGCCCCTTTGTTTGTCCCAGCCTTCTTATGGACCTCGTTCTCCTCCCTTTTTTAGACAGTGAGCTCTTAAGAAGTGTACACCATAAAAGAAAGAATAATCGGAACATGTTTAAAAATATTTGTAGAATTGGATCAAGACATGTATCTCTTTATAACCAAGAATTGCCAGCAATATTCCTCCTTGCTATGTTATTTGTAAAAGACAAACCACAGCTTGTCAATGTCAAAATCACATGATGAGAGACTTATTTCATACACTTTAACTACTTTTTAGTAGTGTTAAGGGATATTTTATGCTTTGAGAGAAAAATGCCACATGCAATAAGTCATGGTTAAGTGGAATATTTAAAAGGAAATTATTTTAATTATAGGAATTCTTCATTCTTCGTCCATCCCCCAAATGACACACACAGTATTTTTATTTAAAACCTTATTACAAATGATGTGGAATTTTATCTGCCAACTTTTCTGGTCCAGTCTATATAGAATCACGATGGAGTGAAGCATTCCTTGTGTGTTCACCATCTGGTAAATTTCATGGTCTGTACCTCAAAGATTGGGCTAAATCACAATGAACCCAGGATATGTACCAAATCCATCCTTGTAAGGGGGCATTATTGATTTTTGCTTTCATTTTTGTGTTGTTCACATTAACTTTACCTTACATTATTCCCTACATCATTTTGAGTATTAATCTATGGTTTTTAAGTATATTTGTTTCTAGGTTATATAGATTTGATGTTCAAAATAATAGAAACACAGCTTTCCTGCCTTATAGAGGGATTTAAAGATAGTGCGGTAGTCATGTGTCAGAATCACTGACACCAATAGCTTAAAGTAAACAGATGGTTCACTTTCATAGCTCTTTGGATGTTAAAAGGTAAACTCCTCCTAAATTTGAGAGCCATTTTTTCTTGGTCAGAAGAAGAGTATGTCTAAGAAGGTTTTTTGTGGAATAAAAGAAATTATGTCTCCTCTTTAGAAAGGACCATTTTTGAATCAACTATAAACTGTTCTCCAGAACTTCCTGCCTGGAGTGTGCTGACATAGAATATAGAACATCTGCATAATTGTTATGTGAGATTTTCTAGTCTCCCCATGTGATACTGACTTCTGTGTTTGCAAGCATTTTGGAGCAAGTTGAGTACTTTCTCATGGAAATGTAGTTTTTTTTTTAAACAATCATCAGCACTAGTACTGGGACATCTCATACCATCTTATAACCTTTGCATGCATATTTTGCCTTATTTTTTAAAAATTCTGAGTGTTAGGATCCAGATTTTCCCATTTCACTACCATTTTACCATGACTAGTTATTTAACTTAAATATGGAGTGAATGAAGAAAGGAAAGAAAATATGCAGGCCAAATCAAACCAGAGTAGCTTGCAATCTTGAAGTCATATAAAAATGCCAGTAAGGATTTTTAGAATAAATTAATTATGGTTTTGTTTTGTTTTGTTTTGTTTTGTTTACAGATGGTAGCTTAGAGATGTTTCTAGATAGAGACATTCCCCCATGTATCCCCACCTTATTAGGAAGATTGCCCTAGTTACTTTGATATGTGGAAATTTGATGAGTTTATCCATGGACAGATCAAATATTCTCCCCTATTGTATATCTTATATATGCATGTGCTTTCTGATGCATTGCCTTATATCAACAGATAATAATACAAATTTAGAGCTCAGCAGATATATAATTTAAGTAAGCAGTCAAATTTAGTATTTTTTAAGGAAAAGAGAATTATGCCTCTACCCAAAAACTAGTTCATCATGAAAAATGTGGGCTTTTTTACTTTACTCACATAAACACATTTTATCATTCATAATAAAATATGCAGAAAATATATGATGAGAGCTGGCCCATTTTGAAAGAGCAATAAGTCACCCAACATTGTACTGTAAAAACAAAACAAAACAAAACGAGGACAGTTCATCGGGAAGAGGTACTTTCAGTGGCATATTGTAGGAAAAAACCTTGTTTTCTAAAGCTACTCCACATGCTGCACACTAATTTATCATTACATTATTATTTCCCTCTAAAATTTGAAATAGTGTGGTTGGAAAGGATTTTTTACTTATCAGGAGTTCTAAATTCTTAAATTTTCAGTGCTTTGCACTTTCAATTCTTTGTATACTAAAAGGAACAGAATGTTCCAAGCTCTCTCTTTATTTTTATTTCTGTTCAGAGATGCTGCAGAAGCTGTCACAAAGAGGATTATCTAAACATGTGCTGAATTTAAAGCATGTATATGGATAAAGAGATATATGATTCAAGAGGAAAGAATAATACCTCCTGAATGAAAGTGCTTTTATCACTATAACTGATTCCATGCAATCATTATTATGCAGATAAGTTGGAAGCAGCTAAATATTGTGAGCTTCTAGCACAACATAATTAAATAAACACATTGTCCTTTGTGTTTTCAGGAAAGTGGCTATAGAACTTGCAGGCTTTGGCAGTTCTCCAAGGCTGGTGGGCATCTGTGGCAGCATATTTTTGTTCTCTAACGAATGAAAACTATAATTAACAAATGGTCTTACATTCTGAAGTGTGAGGAGGGGAAAAAAAAAGATATGTTTCAGTGTGTATTAGTTCACATTAGTTCTTTGTTAAGTATTGATATGTTATCCCGACAACATTTTGTGAAATATCCTAGCTGCATAATAATGAGGTACATGTTTGCAATTGTCACACCATATCTTGTGATTCAGCAAGAACACAGTACAAGGGTGTCCAGATCAAAGTCATGTGCTTCAGAGTGTGAAGTTAGATAAGAAGAGATGAAGGTGGAGCTCAGTTGGAAGCAGGAGGCAGGCTATAAAGTAGGGAAAAATTGTAGGGAGAGAGCAGGGCGAATTCTAGAGAGACCAACGATATGACCAAAAAGTGTTATCAGTCTTCAGATAAGAGGAATGAGAGAACATTTTAAGTCATGACTAAAAACCCACATGAATACAAGGTTGTTTCTCCATAATTTATCTGAGGACTGCAACATAAATAAAAATAGCCCTGAATACATAGGGATGGTAAATCCTCCACCCACTCTTCAATCTTCTTACAAGTGTAGCCACTTGGCCATTATTTAAAACAGAATTCCTCGACCACAATGGTAATTGACTTTTTGGGCCAGATAATTCTTTGTTGTGAGGGGCTACCCTGTGCATTGTAGGATGTTTAGTAGCATTTATGGGGTCTACCCATTAGGTGCCAGTAGCACACCTCCTAGTAAGGACAACAACAACATCTGCAGAGATTGCTAAATGCTTCTGGAGGACAACTGCATTTCCAGTTGAGAACTGCTGATTTGGAGTTTCTATCTCAAATGCTACATGTTTCTTAGAACAGAAAGGCTTAAGGGATTGTATGTCAGCATTATTGGTTTTAGCATCAAATCATCCTTCCTCATAGACTAGTCTTGAGCCTGTGTTCAATTTTATGAGAAGCAGACTCCAAACAAACTGTGCTTCACTTTTTTTTTTTTTAAGTGGACTTCTCCAGTATGCCTTCTGGCTGTGTCTCCTATTGTTAATTTGAAAATGATTCCACCGTTCTAGTAAACGGATCACTCCTCTACTCTTACCAAGGGTCATTCTTCTTTCTTTCCAGACATATAGTAGCTTTTTTCCGCCTTACACTCTACTATAATAATCGCCATAATATAATAATAGTATTCATGATAAGTTTTGCTGATATAGCTGGCTTGTTCACCTTAGGTTCCAAAGTAGGACATATCTTTCACAGATATGACTGTGAGTGAGTTTTATGCTTTCTCCAATGAGAAAAGCAGATTTATTGTCAAAGACCAGGGGAAGAATGGGAACATTTACATCTGGCCTGGCCAAGACAAAGTCATAAGGCACTCAAGGCAGAGATTGTTTAGAATGCCAGTGCTTCCTTTTGGAGCCAGAAATAAAATTATTGAGCAAATTTATTGAGAGAGAGATATTAGAAGTTGTCATACTTCTAACTTCATAATTTCCTTGTGGTAACTTTTTGTTAGAAAGACTAGCGGAGTACCATATATATGTTATCACCACGATTCCTTAACAGTATCATCTACAATTATACCTTCTACCCTTCTATATTTTCTAAAAGAACACTTGTTGGCCAAAGTAGATTTTCAGAGCATTTGTTATCTAACCTGAACGAGAATAGGGACAAAAAAACACTTTTGTTTACAACTGTAGCATTCATAGCTGTGTACTTTGTGCAAAACATCCAGTAGGCTTCAAAACAACCATTGATATCATATTATTTCCCCTGTATGTTTTGTTCCTACTTTCCTCTCTTGTTTTGCTCTCCACTGATGGCCAAACTTTGTACTTAATTCAGAAATCAGAAATAATCAAACATGTGCTTTTTTTTTTAACCTTCCCATCACTAAACTTTAAACCCACCCGCATCTGTAACCCCTACACTGTCTGACTTACCCACTCTTACTTTGGATTAAATATCTTTCTGCCAATTAAACATGATAGGTGTATCATGCATTCCACCTTTCCCCAAAAAATGTGACCTCTGTAATTACCCACCTCTTTCCTGTTCCTCTAGGGAGATAAAGGCAGCCTGGACTAAGGTTATTTGTGGGACCAGAAAGAGTACATAGATGAGAAATATGGTGGAGTGAAGATTGTAGTACATTTTCTAAACAAGTAGAAAGTGCCATGAATTGGACCTAGGGAAATAAGAGAGGAACATTAATCTTATGATCTTTGATTGATTCACACACACAAATGCAAAATTACTTCCTTCCTTTCCCAGGTGGAGAGGCTGTTGTGTCTTTCTATGCACTTACAAAATTTCTAATGCATCCATGAATTCTTCGATGATGTTATTTCTAGAAGAATCCTTTTACTTTTTACCTCCCACCTTTAGGAGAACCTTTTTCACATTCTAGTTAAAATTGTGCTCTATGTGGGGAACCTGGGTGGCTCAGTAGGTTAAGCATCTGCCTTCAGCTCAGGTCATAATCCCAGGCTCCCAGCTCAGTGGGGACACTGCTTCTTCCTCTCCTTCTCTCCTCCATCCCAACTCATGCTCTGTCTCTTGATCTGCTGCCTCTTTCTCTCAAATAAATAAATAAAATCTTTTTTTTATTTTTTAAACTGCACTATGCATAAGGGTGATTCATATATTTATTTCGGTGATGGAATCCCAGTGTTTTCTCTTTGTGATGGTGGAGGTTTTATTTTCTTGCACTATATTGCCAAAAAAAATGTAAGGGCCTTAAAGGGAGAAATATAAAAAAGAAATCTAAAATGATGGTTGTGACTAAATTTCACATGTTCCAATGATTATTAATTCTTCTGATATATAGTTTGATATATAGTTTGATAATACTTATTCCTTTCTCCATTGAGTTATTATATCAAAATAATAGACTTGTTTTTCATTTTTCTAATTTAAAAAATTTTTAAAAGTTTTTATTTATTTGAGAGAGAGAGAGCGCATGCACAAGTGGGTTGAGGAGCAGAGGGAGAAGCAAACTCTTTGCTGAGCAGGGAGCCCGATGCAGGGTTCAATCCTGGCACTTCAGGATCATGACCTGAGCCAAAGGTAGCCACTTATGGGACTGAGCCACCCAGGAGCCCTCTTTTTCATTTTCCTAAAACTTTTTTGTTCTTGATAAAATTTACTTACCAGTATATAGCTTTTTATTTAAGAAATTAAATATTATATTTATATAATTATATAATTATAACTGATATTAATCTACTAGGTTCTTCTCTGAAATTGATAGCAATGATCTGTTTCAATTTGAAACATATAAGCAGAACTTAAATCTGTTGGTTTCCACCAGTTGTCAATATCTTTTGATTTAACAATCTTGAACATACAGCATTAGTTCTACACAAACACTGATACACACATACAGTTTTATAAATGTTTATAAATTGTCACAAAATAACAGATTTGTAAGATAAATCCCATGAAATCACTTCTTTATAAATATAATGAGTTGTTTCTATATACTTCTTTTTGTATCAGTTGTTCATCATAAACTTGGAAGAGGGCAGTGAAAAAGGATCAATGAAAGGTACAAGGGAGGAAAGCCAGTAATATAAAAATAAGTTACCAGATTTTAAAAAAATTCTTAAAAATTTAGTATCCACTTCTATTTGACTGATCTCAATGGTTGAATGAGCATATATCAACTTCTTGGGACAGTATTGGTTTCAAATTGTGTGTCATTTTCCCCATGAGCACACTTAAATTATTAGTTGAAGGTTTGATTTAGAATATATTGCTACTCTATTTCAAAGGAACTCAGACTCAAGTTTTAAAAGTTTCTACAATCAAACGTGTTCTGAATCTATGTTCTAAAACAAGTAGAGGTAAATACTTGAATAGAGATGCCAAGGTGTGGTGAGTGCATTATATTTCTTACATTTCCTTATAACATCCATGGACACTATTCTCAATGAAACCCAAATGTAAAAATGGGAATAATTCTCTTTGTAAAAATCATAGAGAAAAGTGAGATGATTTGAGATTGCTAAAATTATTAAAGAAACAGCATTAGCCTTTAGGTTTATCTGGAAATAATCACATCATGGCTAGCAAAGTTTTCTAGGTCTTGTACTGTGTCTTAACTCTTCATCTAAGCTTTTCATTTATTTCTCACCTCTATGTTAAAGAAAATTTACATATATATGAACTATTGAGGTCCTGAATTGTCCCAGTTTTTAAAAATAAATTTTAATCTCTCTTTGAAAGATTAACAGTAGCAATATAATCATTGTAAAACTATGTTTTATCTTAAATTTTTGCTTTTGGTTTGACATAGAACTTCCTGGAACAAGTGCTCTCTAAAACACAAATTCCTGGGTGCCTGGTTGGTTCAGTTGATTAAGCCTCTGCCTTTGGCTCAGGTCATGATCCCATGGTCCTGGGATGGAGTCCCACATCTCACATTGGGCTCCCTGCTCATCAGGGAGTCTGCTTCTCCCTCTACCCCTCCCTCTGCTCATGATTTCTCTCTCTCTTTCACTCTCTTAAATAAATAAATAAAATCTTAAAAACATAATGAAACACAAATTCCTTGAAAGTTTCTTTATACAATGAATTATATCAATTATTTCAAATCATGAGATAACCAAAATTTTTCAGTAATAAAATATCCAGATTAGTTATAACCACATAAGCTTCTGCTGTAATAATATGTTGCATTACATATTTTAAAAATGTACTTATTAAAATAGGCCAAAATTGAATTTTTGTATTTCTTTTGCAGCTACAAAGAAGCCATGACTGAGGCTCTTAGTATTGATTGTTAAGCAGAGTAATTTCTTAGACCACTCCCCCATTTCATAAAAAGCATCAAGAACAGAAATCCTATTCATTTTCATTCTCTCAGTCATCCTGTTAAAATAGCATGAATTTTCCTTACAGTTTTCCAAGAAGGATTATCAGGTACACTTGTTGGCCTAGCGAAGCAACAAAACAGACATTAGCATGAAGCAGTTACCTGGCAATTAGAAGATATAGATTTTGTTTCTGCCTTCATCACTTGTTCATTTTGTCACTTGACCATTACTCCTTCTCTTTGAGTCTGAGCTTTTATGTCTACAAAGTGTCTTGTGTAGTACAATAGATCCAGGGGATCCTTAGGAAATATTAAAATGATAAATGGTAATGGTAAACCTAGCTCTTACCTCTTGACTGCAGAGTGTGCTTTGTGACTGAATAAACAAGAGGCTTTGAAATTGTGGATGGATTTTTTTTTTCTAGCAGTAGTCAGTGCATTATTCTCTGCTTAATTATGAGTTGGACAAAGAGGAACATATTCACGGAGACAGTAGATATCTAGATCTTTCTTTGATATGCTTACTGTTTAAAGCAATTCTTCACCCTCTTCTGCTGTTTCCTACCTTTTTTTTTTAAGATTTTATTTATTTATTTGACAGACAGAGATCACAAGTAGGCAAAGAGGCAGGCAGAGAGAGAAGAGGAAGCAGGCTCCCTGTGGAGCAGAGAACCTGATGCGGGGCTAGATCCGAGGACCCCAGGATCCAGACCTGAGCCAGAGGCAGAGGCTTTAACCCACTGAGCCACCCAGGCTCCCCATGTTTCCTACCTTTCTTAAAGGTTTATGGAAGACAGCAGATATGAAGCTGAATATACTGTAACTTTTCTGGTACTATAAGGTTATTTGAAAGTTGCCTTTCTCTAATAATAATATTCTTTGAACTTTTAAATAAATTTCATTTCATTTCCCTCCAGTGCCTTATATGTTACATGTATTTTATGAGTGGTTTTATCTGTTTGTTTGTTTATTTATTTTGGGCATTACAACACACAAAATAGTATTGTAAGTGGGCTGAAAACAATAATGCATCATCCCAAAACAAGAACTAACTTCATACTTGATATTTGAATATGATTGGCTTTTTCAGATGTAAAATCATTTCAGAGGTGGGTTGATAGGCAAGCCCTTAAACTTACTCACACTTCTCTAAAATTCAAGCTACATTTTAAAATAAATGTACTTACTTTAAAATTTGAAAAGATTTAAATCTCTATTAAATAAACCATCTGTAGAATTTTCTTTTAAATGGCTTTGTTATTTTTCTGTTTTATGTGAAGCATTCTTTCAGCCTTATTTTATAGTCTCAGATTATGAAAATAATGGATTTCATCCTTTTAATTTATCTCAATTCTTACCTTTTTATAAGAATTATTATTTCCAACCACAATAGGGGAGAGCCATTTTTTTTTATCAAAATAGAGCTATCTGATATTTATTGAAATAAACATGTATTTCTGATAGCATTTCTCAGAATCTAAGAAAAAGAGTTCTCTGGCTCTTTTTTTGTTTTGGTTTGTGTTTAGTTATGCTGACTTTGTTTTTGGCACATGATATATTTTCTCATCTTTTAATCAGTTTTATGTTTCTTTATTGACTGATAATGCTTGTACACAAAAACAGGATGTTGCAAAAATATTCAGCAGATAGTGAAAAGGTCTGAAAAGTATTCCTGGAAAGTCAATAGTTGGAATTCAAAAATAGTTAGATCCTGCATATAACGGGCATTTTTTCTTATTTGTACTATACCTGAGAGGAGATTTCACTTTATATGCATAGAATAAAGTCTATTGTATGTATTAAAGCAACTTTATGACAACAGGGAATCTTTGTGGGTCTGAAAAATCAATGAAATATTTGTAAGAAAAAATAGTTACTGAGAACATCCAGTCTGGTCATCATCCCATGTTATAGGTGATGGCTTCAGCCATTTTCGAGTTACAAAATACAATTTATTACTGTAAAATCTTCCTCAGCACAAAGCTGAGCTCTTTCCAAATTGATACAAGTTATTGCCCTGCAAGGAGATAATGCCCATCTCCACTCAGAGCTCAAATAGTTAATGTTCAGCACTTGGGACCAATTTGGCTGACATGAAAGAGCCCCTGAAGCAATAATGGCTCTTTGCTGGTGGTGATCTGTATATCACTGCATTTAAGTTCTAGAATGTCCAGAGTGCTTCAGATGTGGATTTATTTTGCTACTGGGCTTAATGCTCCTACTTGAATATTTAGACGAGTCAATTTTCTGTCAAACAAATTTATTTTTTGAAAATCAAGCACTTAAAGATAATGCTGAAAAATAGGCAATGGATAGAATTTTTTTTCTGCTTTATCAGGTTCTTATTTTGTTGTTGTTGTTTTGTTTTGTTTTTTCTTATTCTGGAACCACTAAGATCTGTATAAGCCTTCACATCCATTTTGAACTAGAGCAGTTATAGATCAACATGAAATATATAGACAAAGATGGACAAACCAACTTTGGTTTTACCTGGCCGGGTTTGCACAGCTATCATGTGTGGCCATGCAGCTTGGGCATTGCATAACTTTATAGAGCCCCAGTCAACTCTAGTCTCTGCCTGGATAGTGCACAATTGGCATGACAGTATGTGGAGACACTACACAGATAGAGTCAAAGCAAGTGAAGAATTTGATTAAACCATTATTATAAAATCGCATAACATTTCCATGGCTGGTCACCTGAGTAAATCAGACCCTTGCCCGATCTCATTGCTTTCCTTTCTTGATGGCCTTTGATCTTAGGCTCTAAAAATCAGAATTAAGAGTCCCTCTAATTCAAACTTCTTACTATCTAGAAATAAACTAACACTCTTATCATCCAGGGACTGAACTAAGCCACATAGCTAGTTAGTGGCTGTCAAAGCTAGATCTAAAATCCGAGTTTATAGACTTCATTTCCAGTGATCTGTTTTCAAAATTCTATGCCCTCTTTAGCTTATTAATGTGTTGACAGGCACCTCTCACATGAAGATTATACAACACAACACAGGGAAGTGACCTTACAATAATAGAATCCTGGTTTTAGTCTCTGTTCAAGTCCATTCTGCTATAGGGATTCTATAGTTTTGATCTTGGCTTGTTAAACTCATTAGCATTGATTCTCAACACCTGTGCCTGTGGTTAGTTGGGGACCTAGGGTGTATGACTTCTTTGTACCAGAGCCCACAACCAATCATCATTTCTCTTGTGTCCTAATAGAATATGAATAGCCAGAAACAGTGAATCTGGAATCAGTTATGGATGTTAAATAGGTTATAAAAATTTTGTGTATTATATATATTATACATTAATTTTTATATATATATATATATATATATATACATATATATATACACACACACACACACACACATACATACACACAGAGGTTTTGGACAATAGGCTAAGCATGGCAAAATAATTTAATTTCTTTTTCTTTCCTTTTTTTTTCCCCCTAGTGAGGCTGATGGGGTTTTGTTTACTTCCCTAATGAGATGCTGAGATGAGAACCACTTACTCTGTGTTCTCTATGCATGGTTTCAGCCTTGCAAATCTGAATTGGAGTCATGCATGAGTCCAGAGCAGATGTGTGCAACTGGACAAACCATTTTGCCATTGCTTATCCTTGGAATGGTAATCCACATGCCAGGATTTCAAATGAGTTTAATACACATTTTCTTGATTAATGGAAAATGGCAGAGTGTAGGAGACTGAAACAGTTCGTGCTTTGCTTGATTAATTAATAAGGGACTCTCTTTTCCCAGCTTCAACTCATTATGCTAATGAAGTGTCATCAATTAAGGCTTTCCCTTGATTATTGAATCTGTCAGGTACTGCTCAGTGAAAATGCTGCATTCCTTTGCTGTCTGGGTGGAATTGCCATTACAGCCCTTTATGAACCGCTCCTTCCATTAGCTGCTGTTTGTTCTCTTTTCTCATTATTGTGTCTTTTTCCTGACCTTAATAAAGATGATTATGGAAAGCTTGGAATAAACTGGAAAATGTTATCTCTGGGAATATGGATCAAGAAAATGTGGTAACAAAAATATACACCATTCTTCATTCAGAACTCATTTGTAATTAATGACACAGTAAAAAATGAATCAAAAGAATACAGTGAACTTTCTGAAGTAAGTCTTTGACATTAGATTAGATAAGCAGTTCTGAAATAAATGGTCATTAACAATTTCTCACTCTACTATTCGAATTAAATTTTGAGAGGAAGGGTTTTTCCTAAGAGAACTACTCTGAGAATAAAAGAGTGTGTTCTTAAATGCTTTATTCTATTCATGTGAAGTTCTAATTTGCTTACAAATATTACTTGTATTTGATCCAAGGTGAATAAGGTAGCAAAATGTAAAAAAAAAACAAAACACAGAATATAACCAAATACAGCCTCTAAGTCAAGTTTATATTTTTATGAACTTTTTTATATGTCTTAGTGGCCTTTGCTCTTCACTGAAGATGAGACTTTTGTTATGGATGCATTATATCCACTCATGTTGCCAAATCCACTCATTAGGGAATACCTTACTTAAAGATTAGATAGTATCCATTAATGAGAGACTTTTTTTTTTAATTTAATTTTATTTTTTCAGTGTTCCAAGATTCATGTGTATGCACCACACTCAGTGCTCCATGCAATAAGTGCCCTCCTTAATACCCACCACCAGGCTCACTCATCTCCCTACCCCACTCCCCTCCAAAACCCTCAGTTTGTTTCTCAGAGTCCACAGTCTCTCATGGTTCGTCTCCCCCTCTGATTTTCCCCCACTCACTTTTCCTTTCCTGCTCCTAATGTCCTCCATGTTATTCCTTATGCTCCACAAGTAAGTGAAACCATATGATAATTGACTCTCTCTGCTTGACTTATTTCATTCAGCATAATCTCCTCCAGTCCCATCCATGTTGATACAAAAGTTGGGTATTCATCCTTTCTGATGGAGGCATAATATTCCATTGTATATAAGGACTATATATTCTTTATCCGTTCCTCTGTTGAAGGGCTTCTTGGCTCTTTCCACAGTTTGGCAACCCACAGAATGGGAGAAGATATTCGCAAATGACACTACAGACAAAGGGCTGATATCCAGGATCTATAAAGAACTCCTCAAACTCAACACTCTAAAAAAACAGAGTATCATGTCAAAAAATGGGCAGAAGACATGAACAGACACTTCTCCAAAAAAGACATACAAATGGCTAACAGACACATGAAAAAATATTCATCATCATTAGTCGTCAGGGAGATTCAAATCAAAACCACATTGAGATACCACCTTACACCAGTGAGAATGGCCAAAATTAACAGGACAGTAAACAAGTGTTGGAGAGGATGTGGAGAAAGGGGAACTCTCTTACACTATTAGTGGAAATACAAGTTGGCGCAGCCACTTTGGAAAACAGTTTGGAGATTCCTTAAGAAATTGAAAATGAGAGACTGTTAAGCCATCCATTAAAGTCTGTGAGTGATGGAAGACCTGAATAATCCACTCACAATCACCTATCCCATCTTGGTTTTAGTAACGCACATCTTAGGGAAGCAACATAAACATGTTTGTTTCATTTTCTTATTTCATTTAACATAAAGTAAAAAAAAATAGTTTTATGCTTTTATGTAACATCTCTGATTTTAGGGGCAAAAATTTTAAGCCAGTGGTATCATCTGTTTAATTAACCCATCCATGTCTCTGTTTCCTTAGTGTAGAATGAGGAGATAATGTTCATTCATGGGTACTTTTCTAGAGATTTGGGGTATAAATAAATGGGAAAGAAAATGGGATACTTTACTACTTGCTTTTAGGGAACAGATTTATATTTTGGTGCTCTGAGTTTTAAAATTAGAGGAAGACGTTGATAGAGCTTATTGCTGAGTATATTGATACTTAGTTATCTCTATCAGTTATACTAAAGTTTAACTCTCTTTTAAGAGAGCACTCTTTTTCTTTGCTTTCAGGAATAATGTTTCCAGTTCAGTGGAACTCTAGATGTGCTTGTCTTTAGGTCATATATTTAATTATCTCCTAGGTCCCAAACCTACGACAGTGCTGAAGAAAGACTGATTCATAAAGTGAACAAAGTGTGCTGCTGAGCAGAGGCATTATTCACTGCCTCAAAAAAGAATCCCTGAATTATCTCCTCAGAAGGATTCTGGTAAGAAATATATCTAAATCTAAGGGTGGACAAGTGGGAGGTTGGTATTTAAAAGAACTCAGGACTCACATTGTAGTAGTGCTACTCCTTTAGTGGACTAGCCCTAAGGACCAGATTCTCCACATGAGGTCCCACACAAGGGCCATCTACTCAGCCTTCATGGCCAGGATTTGATTTGGTTGTCATACTTGCATTTGCACATGTGGTTTGGAGAAATGGTAAATAACCTTTTAAAACAGAAACTAGTGGAAAATCAAATTTCCCAGGTAAAGAAAAATTGCTTTTAGATTTTAAATCCAAGCCACAGTGCATGCATTCATTGTCATCATTTTAACCTTCTCTTCATTTTGTTTTGTTTTGAAATCAAAGTCATGATGATTGACTAGGTAAGATGCGATGGGCTAAAAGATATCTTTTAAAATACATTACTCTCCATAAGTTTCTTCTTTTTAACAATAAAACTTTACTTTCATTGTAAAAATACAATTTAATTTCAACTTTTCAACAAAGGTACATGTTCATGCTGTCATTAAATTTGAAGTTATTTATAACACTGTAATGTTGGTTGAGAGAAATAGAAAGTATCATAGGTTTAAGGATATGAGATATGACTGTCATTCATAACTAAAGTCATGCTGGGTGTATAACATAATCTCATCGTGTCTTGCCTGGTTTGAAATACACACTAAAATGTGTGTAGAGAGGAATGCCATGTTTATGAATTTTAATTATTTCTAACAAAATAGACTTCAGGGCCTGAATATATGTGAAGTTTGAAGAGCAACAGATAAACAAAAGGTATTTTTTTCATATGGACAATGTTATGTGTTTAGTCAATTACCAAGAGTTAACCAGAAGGCAATAGGATATAATCAGTTTAATAAGCATATTATAAGAAAGCACTTTACTCCGGGTGCCAGTGGGTCACTTGTTCCTCTAATAAAATTTATTCTTTGTGGGAGCTGAGCATTATGTGAGACACAGCATAGAGAAGTGGTTAAATATGTAAATCCTGGAGCCAAACAGCTGGAGGATGAATCTTAGCTCTCTCCTCTTTACCAGCTGTATACACATGAGCAATCTCTTTAACCTTCCCATGCTTCACTTTCATCTTTCATAATAGTAATACCTACCCTGCTTAATTGTGTGGATAAAATGAGTTAATAGATGTATAGCTGCCAGAATTATGTTGGCACTGGGTAAATGCTATAAAAGTATTTGCTATTATAATATAGGACAATATATTATACTGGCAGTTTTGATTGAATTTTAGGATCAGATAGATGGATATTTATATTCTGTCACTATAGGTAACTTTATTATTTTATTTTTTGTTTTTGGATCTTGGGTACATACTGAGACTATTGAGCCTCAATTTTCTCATCTGTAAAACAGGCACAATGACAGGATCTACCATATGTTTCATGAAGATTGAACAAGCTCTGTTAATCACTGCTTAATAAACATAATTATTATCTTTAATTTTTATGTACACATGGAATACCATTGCCACACTAATATACTTTATTGTCCTTGACCACATTCAGGATATATTAAAATCCCTTTGTTTCTGATGTATAAGCTAGAAAGAGGTATAATGTAATATACTCCAGATTCAATATTAAATATGTACTACTTAGCGTTGATTTTGCAGTCCAGTGTTCTTCCTTGCCACAACAAACTCCTGAATTATATCAGGAAAACAAACATGACAACTCTAACATAAATGAATTATGTAGACACAGAAAATCCTTCCTACTGTTGAAAGATATTGGTTTTCTTAAAAAGGAAAGTAATGTTTGCCCTGTGACTGGCATAATTATTATCTAAGCCACAAAGTGATCAGAAATTAGAGCTTTATTGAAACTTGGAAGTTTACTTTCTGCCCTTTCATTTATTTATTTTTTGGCTAGATGCATATTACTCTTGAAAAAAATATAAAACCTCACAGCCTAATAATATCATTTGATATCATCACTGATATCAAAACATGTATAAGCAAAGAGACAGTGACCAGGAGAATATATATTTTTCATCCAAGGAACTGAAAGAGGAAGTCTTTCCTTTCGAATTATAAAATGTAAATTATGAATGACTATAAATTCACTGGTTACTGTTCCTCTCTCTGTTCAGCATATTTTACTTTTACTTTTCTTCACCCTTAATACTTTTATGTTTTTTATACATATCTGATTCCTCATGAGTTATGCGACCACTTTTGAGAAATTCAGAAGTGAGGTAAAGACTACTACCTGCTCACCTACTCTTTTTTTTTTTTTCCTGGGTGCAAAAGTAAGGCTCTTTTGATTTCCCTTGCAGATTGCTGTGAATGTAACCCAGTATCCTCTGGTAAATGTAAGGAAAGTGATATGCACATTTCTGGGTCTGTCTTATAAAAATCATCCACGAGCACTGCTTTATACTTCTTCCCCTTACTTCTGCCCTGAATAGAAACTCCTAGGGTGCCTCTACCCAACCACCAGAATTGGTCATTGCCTAGGCATGTCCCGAGACTGTTTGCATGACAATGATACTATTTTAAATTACATGTTTAGCTCCATTTTCTATAGCCCAGCTCATCCTAACTAATAGAAAAATGATCATATCAAAATGGAGTGCTGCTGTAAAAAAATTAAATTATGTTATAACATAAAATTTTGCTCTAACAACAACAAACAAATGGAAGTCATGTGGTAGGTGGTGAAAAAAAATGAATGCAGCAAGTGACAAAGTGGAATCAGGAGTTATGTGGTGGCAAAACATCTTGAAAACTCTCACGTGTAATTATTTGGAAGGTAGAACAAATGCCTGCTGGACACATAGTTCTAGGGTAAGTGATGAGAAAAAGCTAGGAAGTTTATAAATGTGTGACTGTTATTTGTTACAATGAGCCACATATTATGAGAAAGAATTGAGCTCAGGAAAGAATTAGCTAGTTTTAAACACAGATTGAGGGAATAGGGAAAGCTAGATTAAAAGCATCATAGGGTTTGAAAATGCAACTTCTCTGAACCCTGAACATTGAGAGATAAGACTGAAAAGCTCTGAGAACCAAAGGCACATTAAGACCGTATAATCAAAGGGCTTCAGCTCATGCAAAAATCACCTTGAGAGGGGCCATCTTCTCGTGCACTCCTACTGTTTCAGATGACCTTAAAGCGATATTGGTGAGAGAGAGAGAGACAGGTAAAGAGAGAGAGAGAGAGATGGAGAAAGAGGAAGAACCAAGAAATAAAGCCAACTTAATAGAGATGACTTAAAAATTATGGCTAGGAAAAAAAACTTTGGCAGCATTTACTGGAACATGGAAATGAGTGGAACATGGAATTTATCAGAAGATATACATTTTTAATGGAATTATATTGTCTCAGAAACCACAAGTCCATAAAATTATTAACAATTTGGGAATTTCAGTGATACGGATATGGGGATTTTAGTATTATTCTTTCAACTTTTCTATAAGTCTGGTGTTATATTAAAAACTTTTTAAAAAGCCCTCATCTCCCTGTAAGGGGTGGGGGGGCAAGGTAGAATGTGATCATCACAACCAGTCAATGCCAGGAATTTCACCAGCAGTGAAATAGTTATCCAAACTGTGAAATTTCCAAGTAAGATACACCTTACCCTACCCACTTAAGATGTAGCCACTGAAGACAACAAGAAGGGACTTCTCAAAGAGCCAAAGGCCACAGGATACACTAAAGAAGAATGAAATATCCACCTGGAGAGCAGACTGGATATATTAAAAAACTTTCTGTAGGTACCTGGGAAGGGGCCTTCCACAGTGCCTACCTTGCAGGATTTTATCCTACCATAAACTAGCAACTGATGTGTTTCTCATTTTGTCCTTTCTTAAACAGGAGTTTTCATACAACAATCTCCACTTTTGCCCTAATGCTGAGTGTGGAGGGGCTCATAACTTCTCTCTCAATTCATAGGTCATTAGAGTACAAGGAACCAAACTCAAACCTAATAGACTTTGGGTAGACTTCCCTAACTAGTGGGTGATTAGGTTGTCTCACTTGGGCAGGAGTAAATATACATGGGTGGTGGGACCAACTTGGGTGGCAGCTATTTGCAGGCCTCCAAGAAAACATGTTCTTCTTTCTCCTAAACTACATTTCCAGCTTCTCCATCAGACAGATATGTGCATGTGCCTATATTCACTTCTATGAATACCCCCCATACACCACGATCTCTTGAAAGTACTCCTCCATGCTTATTTTCCATTCTGACTGGGAGTATGATCTCCAAGGCAACCTTGAATACTCCATATTGAAGTTAGAGAAGTTGCCCTCAGTTTGGATTCTCAAGTGATTTGGGGGAAGAGACATTCTCCATACCCTGTAAACTTGGAAATTCCATGGGGCAAGAAGAGTAACTTCCCATTATACTGATCTTTTATATATCTAGGTCCAGTTTTTTGTTTTGTTTGGTTTTAGATGGGGTCAGTTTTCCCCAAAATATATATTAAACTTTAGAGTTAAAGCTGTTACTCTTTTAAGCAATTAAGGTGTGATAAATTATGTAATAAAATGTATGTCTTAGAGGTTCACAACATGTTCTTTTGAAAAAAAAAAATAAAACCAATACATATTCACCCTAGGAGGGTTAAAAAAAAAAAAAAAGAAAATTTACCTGTAATTCTACCAAGGTATGATCACTTTCTGTCTAGCTTCTTTCTTCCTATCTGTTTATCTGTCTATCTACCTTCCTATCTACCTATCTATCATATATCCATCTGTCATTTATCTCATCTATTCTGGTATACTTTCTAAGCTTGTGTGTGTATATGTATATATATGATATATTTTCTTTGTTCTTACCAAATTGGATTATACTATTTACACAATTTTATCTTCTTCTTTATTTACTTCACTATGTTGTATTTTTTATATCACTAAATATTCTTATAAAATAGAATTTTAGATATCTTCGTGGAATTTTTTATATAGACGTACTATATATTTAGTCTATTTACCTGTAGTCAAACATTTACAATTTCTAATTTTGTCTCTTACTATTTCTGTAAACACTTTTGTCACAATTCTGTAGCCCAGTTTTTATAATTGTAGATTCTTAGAAATGAAATTCCTTGCTCACAAAGGAACAGCCTCTTTTAAATCCTGTTGACTTTAACTGCCAAAGTGGCTTCAGACTAGATGTACTAATTTAATTCTAGCCTACAATGCTTAAGAGGACCTATTCAGAGTGCCTGGGTGGCTCAGTGGGTTAAAGCCTCTGCCTTTGGCTCAGGGCATGATCCCAGGGTCCTGGGATTGAGCCCACATCAGGCTCTCTGCTCAGCAGGGAGCTTGCTTCCCTTCCTCTCTCTCTGCCTGCCTCTATGCCTACCTGTGATCTCTGTCTATCAAATAATAAATAAAATCTTAAAAAAAAAAGAGGACCTATTCATTGTTCCCTAGCCAACATTAAGTATTATTCTCATTATTAAAATAGTTGATAATTGATCATTTAAACTGCATCTTTTTACTTTTTGATTGCCTTTTTTACTCAGAGATTATATTTAACATCCATTCCTATGTTTATCTGTCATCTGTATTTTGTTTTACAATTTACATTTACATTAATGGTATAAACCAGAATGATGTTTAGAAATTGAAGTCATACCAAATATATTTTTCCTTTGTTTCTGAATTTAATGGAGCTGCCCTAACAGTTTAGCTGTAAAGTGTGGTGTTCACTAAAATCATAGCATTTTAAACATAACCTTTAACTGAAGAGCAAAGGGAAAATCATGTGCTTATTTTACCTGTTCTTCTTTTAGTTGTTTTTCTCTATTTCACTGCCTCATTTGTTTCAAAGTAAAATGTTTCAAAGAATAATTTATATAGAAATTGAAATTGTCTTTGTCTATAATCCACAGCTGTATGGAACAAAGTAACAACAGGAATATTTTTCCTCACTAAAATATATGTATTTTGTTTAATATAACAAAAATTATCTAAGTTAGATCTCAGTGAACTAAAGTGTAGCATTAATTACTCATTTACAGGATGGACCAAGTTTAGGGTTTCATTATCAGTTTTAAAGGTCTGGATATGTAAAATGATTTTATAAATTTTAAAGAGGGTATTCTTAACCTATCTAAAATAAACTATTTTGAAGAATTTTTGAAATATACTTTACATGCAAATATATTATGTGCTAAGTTCAGCTATTTCTTGTCCATTTAATAAGCAAGTCTGACAAAAGAGGCCTATTCAGCCACAATATTAGCTGCTAGTTTTGTGTATGCTATCAATTTTATTTCTAAATCAATTATACTTTTAAAAAACTACAGTAAACATGATGGAACACATCCAAGTAACTATTATATTCTTTAATATTGTAATTCTGAAAGTTTCTATGCTGACTTTAATAACACTATCACTGTTTAAAACATTTTAAAATCTCCTCTGTTCCTGGCTTCAGTTGTTCTAAAATACTCTCAAATATTTTTATTAGTTGCAATTATATTTTGAGTTTTCAAATCATAGAACCATGTGGAGCCACATAGCTATATTAGGATATATGAGTGTTGTTCCAACACTGTTTCACAAAAAGTACCACATGAACAAATGACTTTTTGATGAAGAACACTGTCATCGGACATTGACACACTTCATTTATTTGCATCAAATGTAAACTTTCAGAGTATTCAAAGTTTAAACGTTACAAATTTGACTGATTATATGACATTTTTCACCCCTTTTTATGGTATAATTGACCAAATAGGAGTTGTATATATTTAAGGGTATACACTTGATGATTTGATATATGCACATATAGTGCACATATGCACATCAAGTACTTAATATATTCATCACTTATCATAGTTTACATTTTCTTTTTCTTTCCTTGGTTGTGGTGAGAATACTTGAGATCAACATTCTTAGCAAATTTCAAAAACACAATAAATTATTATTAAGTGTAGTCACCATAAGGTATATAAACTCTCCAGAACTTGTTCAAATTCTGTAACTGAAATTCTCCACCTGACCAACATCTTCCTATTCCCTGCAACCCCCACCACTGGCAACCATCATTCTATTCTCTGCTTCTATGCCATTTAGATTCCACATGTAAGTGAGGTTATGTAGCATTTGTCTTTCTGTGTCTGGTTTATTTCACTTAACATAATCTTGTCTGGAGTCATCTACAGTGTCACAAATGGAAAAATTTTCTTCTTTTTTAAGACTGGATAATTTTCCAGTCTTATGATATTTTCCAGTATTATGCTTATTTTGCTAAGCATAATACCCTCTAGTCTATCCACGTTGTTGCAAATGACAAGATTTCATTTCTTTTGATGGCTGCATAGTACTCCATTATATATATATATACATATATATATGTATATATATATATATGCCACATCTTGTTTTTCCATTCGTCTCTCAATGGACATCTAGATTCTTTCTTTAGTTTGGTTATTGTGGACATTGCTGCTATAAACATTCGGGTGCACATGCCCCTTTAGATCACTACATTTGTATCTTTAGGGTAAATACCCAGTAGTGCAATTGCTGGGTCATAGGGTAGCTCTATTTTCAACTTTTTTGGGAGCTCCATGCTGTTTTCCAGAGCGGTTGCACCAGCTTGCATTCCCACCAACAGTGTAGGAGGGTTCCCCTTTCTCCACATCCTCGCCAGCATCTGTCACTTCGTGACTTGTTAATTTTAACCATTCTGACTGGTGTGAGGTGGTATCTCATTGTGGTTGTGGTTTGTATTTCCCTGATGCCAAGTGATGTGGAGCATTTTTTCGTGTGTCTCTTGGCCATCGGGATGTCTTCTTTGCAGAAATGTCTGTCATGTCCTCTGCCCATTTCTTAATTGGATTCTTTGTTCTTTGGGTGTTGAGTTTGCTAAGCTCTTTATAGATTTTTGGATACTAGCCCTTTATCTGATATGTATGTCATTTGCAAATATCTTCTCCCATCCTGTCAGTTGTCTTTTGGTTTTGTTAACTGTTTTCTTTGCTGTGCAAAAGATTTTGATCTTGATGAAGTCCCAATAGCCCATTTTTGCCCTTGCTTCCCTTGCCTTTGGTGTTGTTCCTAGGAAGAAGTTGCTGCAGTTGAGGTTGAAGAGGTTGCTGCCTGTGTTCTCCTCAAGGATTTTGATGGATTCCTTTCTCACATTGAGGTCCTTCATCCATTTTGAGTCTATTTTTGTGTGTGGTATAAGGAAATGGTCCAGTTTCATTTTTCTGCATGTGACTGTCCAATTTTCCCAACACCTTTTGTTGAAGAGGCTGTCTTTTTTCCATTGGACATTCCTTCCTGCTTTCTCGAATATTAGTTGACCATAGAGTTGAGGGTTTGTTTCTGGGCTCTCTATTCTGTTCCATTGATCTATGTGTCTGTTTTTGTGCAAGTATTATACTATATTGATGATGACACCTTTGTAATAGAGCTTGAAGTCTGGAATGGTGATGACACCAACTTTGGCTTTCTTTTTCAACATTATTCTGGCTATTCGAGGTCTTTTCTGGTTCCATATAAGTTTTAGGATTATTTGTTCCATTTCCTTGAAAAAAATGGATGGGATTATAGGTATTGCATTAAATGCATAGATTATGTTAGGTAGAATAGACATATTCACAATATTTGTTCTTCCAATCCAGAGCACGGAACATTTTTCCATTTCTTTGAGTCTTCCTCAATTTCTTTCATGAGTACTTTATAGTTTTCTGAGTACAGATTCTTTGCCTCTTATTCCTACGTATCTTATGGTTTTGGGTGCAATTATAAATGGGATTGAACCCTTAATTTCTCTTTCTTCTGTCTTGTTGTTAATGTAAAGAAATGCAACTGATTTCTGTGCATTGATTTTATATCCTGAACTTTACTGAATTCCTGTACAAGTTCTAGCAGATTTGGAGTGGAGTCTTTTGGGTTTTCCACATATAGTATCATGTCATCTGCAAAGAGTAAGAGTTTGACTTCTTCTTTGCCAATTTCGATGCCTTTTATTTCTTTTTGTCGTCTGAGGCTGAGGCTAGGACTTCTAGTACTATGTTAAATAGCAGTGGTGATAATGTACATCCCTGCTGTGTTCCTGACCTTAGTGGAAAAGCTCTTAGTTTTTCTCTATTGAGAATGATATTCACTGTCAGTTTTTCATAGATGGCTTTAATGATATTGAGGTATGTGCCCTCTATCCCTATGCTTTGAAGAGTTTTGATCAGGAAGCAATGCTGTACTTTGTCAAATGCTTTTTCAGCATCTCTTGGGAGTATCATATGGTTCTTGTTCTTTCTTTTATTAATGTGTTGTACCACATTGAGTGATTTGCAGATGTTGAACCAAACTTGCAGCTCAGGAATAAATCCCACTTGGTCGTGGTGAATAATCCTTTTAATGTACTGTTGGGGCCTATTGGCTAGTATTTTGGTGAGAATTTTCGCATCTGTGTTCATCAAGGATATTAGTCTATAATTCTCTATTTTGATGGGGTTTTTGTCTGGTTTGGGATCAAGGTAATGCTGACCTTATAAAATGATGAAGTTTTCTTTCCACTTCTATTTTTTGGAACAGTTTCAGGAGAATAGGAGTTAATTCTTCTTTAAATGTTTGGTAGAATTCCCCTGGGAAGCCATCTGGCTCTGGGTTCTTGTTTCTTTGGAGATTTTTGATGACTGCTTCAATCTCCTTACTGGTTATGGGTCTGTTCGGGTTTTCTATTTCTTCTTGGTTCAGTTTTGGTAGTTTATATGTCTCTAGGAATGCATCCATTTCTTCCAGATTGTCAAATTTGCTGGTGTATAGTTGCTCATAATATGTTCTTATAATTGTTTGTATTTCATTGGTGTTGGTTGTGATCTCTCCTCTTTCATTCATGATATTATTTATTTGGCTGCTTTCTCTTTTCTTTTTGATAAGTCTGACTAGGGGTTTATCAGTCTTATTAATTCTTTCAAAGAACCAGCTCCTAGTTTTGTTGATTTGTTCTATTGTTTTGTTTGTTTTTTGTTTTTGTTTGTTTGTTTGTTTCTATTTCATTGATTTCTGCTCTGATCTTTATGATTTCTCTTCTCCTGCTGGGTTTAGGCTCTCTTTCTTGTTCTTTCTCCAGCTCTTTTAGGTGTAGGGTTAGGTTGTGTATTAGAGACCTATTGTTTCTTGAGAAAGGCTGGTATTGCTATTTATTTTCCTTTCATGACTGCTTTTGCTGTGTCCCACAGATTTTGAACCATTGTGTTTTCATTTTCATTGGTTTCCATGAGTTTTTTCAATTCTTCTTTAATTTCCTGGTTGACCCATTCATTCTTTAGAAGGATGCTGTTTAGTCTCCAAGTATTTGGGTTCCTCCCAAATTCCCTCGTGTGGTTGAGTTCTAGCTTCAGAGCACTGTGGTCTGAAAATATGCAGGGAATTATCCCAGTCTTTTGGTACTGGTTGAGACCTGATGTGTGACCCAGGATGTGATCTATTCTGGAGAATGTTCCATGTGCACTAGAGAAGAATGTGTATTCTCTTGCTTTGGGATGGAATGTTCTGAATATATCTATGATGTCCATCTAGTTCAATGTGTCATTTAAGGCCTTTATTTCCTTGTTGATCTTTTGCTTGGTTGATCTGTCCATTTCAGTGAGGGGGTTGTTAAAGTCCCCTAATATTATTGTATTCTTGTCGATGTGTTATGATTTTGTTATTAAGTGGTTTATGTAGTTGGCTGCTCCCATGTTAGGGGCATAGATATTTAAAACTGTTAGATCCTCTTGTTGGAAAGACCCTTTGAGTATGATATAGTGTCCTCCCTCATCTCTTATTATAGTCTTTGGCTTAAAATCTAATTGATCTGATATAAGGATTGCCACCCCAGCTTTCTTCTGATGTCCATTAACATGGTAAATGGTTTTCCACCCCCTCACTTTAAATCTAGAGGTGTCTTTGGGTCTAAAATGAGTTTCTTGTAGGCAGCATATTGATGGGGTTTGTTTTTTTTATCCATTCTGATACCCTGTGTCTTTTGACTGGGGCATTTAGCCCATTTACATTCAGGGTAACTATTGAAAGATATGAATTTACTGTCATTGTATTGCCTTTAGGGTGACTATTATTGTCTCTGTTCCTTTCTGATCTACTACTTTTAGGCTCTCTCTTGCTTAGAGGACCCTTTCAATATTTCCTGTAGAGCTGGTTTGGTGTTTACAAATTCTTTCAGTTTTTGTTTGTCCTGGAATCTTTTTATCTCCTATTTTCAATGATAGCCTAGCTAGAGATAGTATTCTTGGCTGAATGTTTTTCTCATTTAGCGCTCTGAATATATCATGCCAGTTCTTTCTGGCCTGCCAGGTCTGTGGATAAGTCTGCTGCCAATCTAATATTTTTACCATTGTATGTTATAGACTTCTCGTCCTGGGCTGCTTTCAGAATTTTCTCTTTGTCACTAAGACTTGTAAAATATACTATTAGATGATGGGGTGTGGACCTATTCTTATTGATTTTTAGGGGGGTCTCTGCACCTCCTGGATTTTGATGCTTGTTCCCTTTGTCATACGAGGGAAATTCTCTATAATAATTTGCTCCAATATACTTTCTGCTCCCTTCTCTCTTTCTTCTTCTTATGAAATCCCAGTTGTCCTAATATTGTTTTGTCTTATGGTATCACTTATCACTTGAATTCTCCCCTCATGGTCCAGTAGTTGTTTGTCTTTCTTTTATTCAGCTTTTTTATTCTCTGTCATTTGATTTTCTATATCACTAATTCTCCCTTCTCCCTCATTTATCCTACCATAAGTGCCTCCATTTTTTATTGCACTTCATTAATAGATTGTTTGATTTCAGCTAGGTAAGATTTTAGTTCTTTTATTTCTTCAGAAAGGGCTTTTATTTCTCCAGACAGCATTTCTCTGATATCTTCCATGCCTTTTTTGAGCCCTGCTAGCACCCTGAGAATCATCATTCCGAACTCTAGATCTGACATATTACCAATGTTTGTATTGATTAGGTCCCTAGCCTTCTATACTGCCTCTTGTTCTTTTTGTGTGTGTGTGTGGTGAGTTTTTCCATCTTGTCATTTTATCCAGATAAGAATATATGAAGGAAAGAATAAAATACTAAATGGGTGGGAAAGACCCAAGGAAAATGTGCGTTAACCAAATCAGAAGAGACCCCAAATCATGGGGGTAAGAAAGGTGATAAAGAAGTTCAGAAAAAACAAAAATTTTTAATGATAAAAGAAAAATTAAATATATATATATATTAGATTGGTAAATAGAACAGACCACCCACTTAGTTTTGGGAGTATTTTGGCCTTTTAGAAGAAACTACCTCCCGAAATTTTAAAGAAAGGAAATATATATATATATATATATATATATATATATACACATACACATACTATATATATATATATAAATGTGTGTGTGTGTATATATATACACACACACAAAAATAAATGTAAACACGATGAAGGGATGAATATAAAGATGACAATTTAAAAAAATTTCTAAAAAAAATGTTGATAAGTTGGGCAGGAAAAGAAAGAAGAAAGTGGAGAGAATTTGCTCAGGCTGGAGACTAGAACAAAGCCCTGTGCTAGATTTAGGGTATATTTTGATGTATTAGAAGAAGTTGTATCCCAAATTTTTTAGAAGAAGAAACCCTATGTGTATACAAAAAATAAAGTTAGATACAATGAAGGATAAAATATGACTATATAAATGAAGGTTCAAAAAAGATTTTTTAATGAAAGGTATTGTTAAGATAAACTAGTTAAAAAACATTAAAAGAGGAAAGAGTAAAAGTTTAAAAAAGTTAGAATAAGAAAAAAATAAAATAAAATAAATTAACTTTACATGACCAAAGAATGATGGGGAGAAAAACCATGAATTCCATGCTTTGTTTTCTCCTCCTCTGGAATTCCACTGTTCTCCTTGATAAGTGAACTTAGTCTTGGCTGGATTTCTTGCTGATCTGGGGAAGGGGCCTGTTGTAGTGATTCTCAAGTGTCTTTGCCCAAGGCGGAATTGCACCACTCTTGCCAGGGGCTGGGCTAAGTACTCTGCTAGGGTTCGCTTTCAGGAGCTTTTGTTCCCTAAATGCTTTCCATAGAGCTCTGGAGGACAGGAATGAAAATGGTAGCCTCCCAATCTCTGGCCGGGAGGAGTCGAGAGCTCGGGGCCCCACTCCTCAGTGCCTCCTTGGTGAAAAACGCTCAAATATTCCTGTCTCCCTGGGCTCTGGCGACACTCCGAGCTTACCCAGTCTGCGACCAAGTGTCTCTGTCTCTGGCATACAGCCCCGCCTGGTGTCTCCAACACCAGCAGATCCCGCTGCTCTTCCAGGAAGGTGTTCCTGGATCTGCCATGTGTGGGGTCCCTGCTCAAAGAGCAGTATCCTGACTGTGCCTCAGGTCACAGTTTAAGGTAACCCCGAGTTGAGAGCTCACTCCTCGGCTGTCTCTGTAACCAGCTTTCCCGCTCTAATACTTGTGAGCTCTATGACACTCAGACACCCCCAATCCTTCTGTGAACCCACGGGACCACGCTGTCCCCGTGTGGGCTCCACCCCAGCTTAGCATCTGGAGAGATGTCCCTCAGGGGAGCATACTTTTAAAAGTTCTGATTTTGTGCTCCGTTGCTCTTCCACTTGCCAGGAGCCATGCCCTCCCCCTGCAGTCTGTCTTCCCATTGCTTTGGATTCACTTCTCCACAGGTCCTACCTTTCAGAAAGTGGTCGATTTTCTATTTCTACAATTGCTGCTCTTCTTCTCTTTGACCTCCTGTTGGATTTGTAGGTGTTCGGAATGGTTTGATAAACTATCTAGCTGACCTCCTGCTACCTGATGTCATCTCATCCTGTTACTCCTCTCCCATCTTGACTCCTCTCCCCCATCATATATATATATGTATATATACATATATATATATTTACCCATTCATATTTTGGATATTGTAAATAAAGCTGCTGTGAACATGGAAATGCAAATATCTCTTTATGATTCTGATTTCAATTCTTTTGAATATGCATGCAGAAGCAAGACTGCTGGGTCAGATGGTAGTTCTTTTTTCTTTTTAAAGATTTATTTATTGTAAAGTGAAAGAGAGACAGAGAGTGCGAGTGGAGGAGGGGCAGAGAAAGAGAGAGAAAGAATTTTCAGCAGACTCCTGCTGAGTGTTGCCTGAGTTCATGACTTGAGCCAAAATAAGATGCTTAACTGACTGAGTCACCCATGTCCTATTTTTAATTTTTTGAGGAGTATCCATACTGATTTTCATAGCAGCTGCACCATTTTACATTTCTATCCACAGTGCGCAAGGGTTCCAGTTTCCCCACCATCACCAACACTTGTCATCTCCATCCTCACCAACATTCCCCATCCTCACCAACACTTGTCATCTTCTATGCTTTTAATAATAGACATCCTAACAGATGTGAGGTGATATCTCACTGTGGTTTTGATTCGATCCAGCATGTCTTGATACTTAGAGTTTTTGCTCTGTGTTCAATATAGTATATATCATATCACAATCTTAGAAGAAACTTTGTTCTTACTCAAATGAATTCATTTCCACATGTTTACATTCTTCCTTTTATGCCAAACTTAGTCAAAAAATATAATTGATCATATTTTGAAAAGTGAAATAAAATAGTATGTGACTTCTTTTTTCTAGTGGATATGGACATATTTGGTTAATAAAGAGTTGTCGTTATGTGGTTTAGTGACTTTAGCAACAACATTGAAAACATACTTATTTTTTAAGTGTTTAAATAACTAACCAGTTAGTTACCAATTATCTGATTAGACATTTAAGCAACAGTAATGATTTGAAAAATAGCCTTAGGTTGGATATCTTTACATAATTATCACTCGATCAGGATGATAAAGCCATGATATTATGCCAGGGAAGAAGATACATTTAGCGTGTTCAAATTTATTCAACCCTGACTCTAGTAAAATGGTTGGTACTCATATCTGTATAATATCAAGTGGAATCCTTAAAGACAACATATGGTTTTGATAATGAAAGAATAGTAGAGTCTTCAGAGAGAGAAATAGGAAGTCAAAGTTACCTCCCTTGATCAGACATTATAAAATTAGTGTTACCAATTTCAGAGTTTATATTTCTTTCAAACTCCAGACTTCTGAATCAGACTTTTACTGGATATCTTCATAAGAATGGTTCCACAAGCACCTTCATAAAATTAAGCATCATTTTTTTTCAAAATATTTTCTATTACCACTGCCTCTGCCCCAGTCTAGACACTTGCTGTTATCCATTATCCAAAATTTCTCACTTGAATTGTTGGAATTATCTCTTAACTGGTTGCCCTACTTCTTGCTCTCTAATTGTTTTAGTATCTGTACTGAGTTATATTTATTTTTTTTTAAGATTTTACTTATTTATTTATTTGAGAAAGGACTAGATACTAGGGGCTCCATCCCAGGACCCTGAAATCATGACCTGAGCAGAAGTCAGGTGTTTAATTGATTGAGCCACCCAAGTGTCCCCTGATGAGTTTTAACTGAGACCTGAAAAACATTTGTTGGATTCCTCGTCAGATGGGTATTGGAGAGCTTACAGTCATGGAGAAAGGTATCTGCACAAGCAAAGTGGCATGAGAAAGCTAGCAAGAGCAACTATTTTGATAAAATGTGAGTGCGGAGTGCCTCGTTGAGATAGTCATGAATATCTAGTTTGTCACATTGATCTAATGGGCCACTTAAGCAATTGAAACACAGAAATGGCACAATGTTATTTGTCTATCAGAAATATAACTCAGTGGGGTGCCTGGGTGGCTTAATCAGTTAAGTGTCTGCCTTTGGTTCAGGTCATGATCCCAGGGTTCCCCTGGGATGGAGTCCTGCATCTGACTCCCTGCTCAATGGAGAGCCTGCTTCTCTCTCTCTCTCTGCCCCTCTCCCCTCCTTGTGCTCTCTCTATCTTTCTCTTTCTTTCTCTCACTCAAGTAAATGAAATCTTAAAAAAACAAAAACAAAAACAAAAAGACACCTCATCAGTAAACTCATATCTGACTCCTCAAGATAAACTTATGCTCTACTCCCACATACAAACAGTGCCACTAATTACACTTAAATTTTGTTGCTTAGTTTTCTTCTCTCAAAATTTAAGATCTCTTAAAGTAAAATATCCTGTTTTGTTATCTTGCATTTGCATCAAGAAACAGAGTGGTTAGCCTATGGCAGAATCTAGTGCAATGATATTACTCTCTTTGGGTACCACAGTGGAGTTGGATATATTCACATCATTGATGGGCTCTGAGTCAACCATCACAGATTCAGTTTGAGAAATTTCCCATTTATCTGCTCTGCATGTTGGGCTATGGCATAATTTCTTTTGGGGAGAAGAAGGGCTATTAATTCTTGTTAAATGATAGAAGAGGTATAAGGTTTGGACTGAAAACAACTTTGCTATAAAAACTTCTACAGCATGTTGTCATTATTTATTCTTGGACAGGTTACTGAATATTGAATCTTTAAAATAAGACTCACCATCTACACACTGCATAATTGTGAAAAGTAAAATGAAATAAGATACTGTTTTTATCATAAGCTCATAGTTTTATAGCTTATTCGTTCCTTTATTAAATAATACTTTAAAACAGAACCAACTTTACAGGTTGTATGAATAAATTTATTCATGAGAGATCTTATAGGTATAAGAATCATACCATAGGATTTTTCTGTATTTTCTTGAGCATTAATATCACAAGTCTGTCACTAGACTTTTTTGGATAAGTCTAAGAAAAAAATTAAATATTCTTTTTGAACATTTGGGTAAGCAAAGTTGATCATGAATATTTACTATAGAATTTTTCATGTGGGCCACTACATGAAGTATTTTTCCAAGATATTTTATTATAAAACGATTACCACTTATTTTTCATGGAACTTCTTTTCACATTTCACAGAACTTATTTTCCTATAAAATTAGTTTGGAACATTATATTTAACCCCACAATTTCTCTTTAGTGAGACATAAAATACAACATTCCATCATAAGTGGTATTGAAACACAAAAGAGTTCAAGTAATATTCCTGGTCATTTTACCAGCAATGCAAAGTAGAACTTCCTCTGGTAGTGGAAATGGTCTATAACCTGTGCTGTCTGATACTGCATCCACCAGCATCATGAAGCTATTAAGAACTTGAAATGTGTATATTGCAGTAAAGAACTGAATATTTTATTTTAATTGATTTAAATTTAAATTTAAACAGCTATATGTGACTGGTGACTTTTTATTAGACACCTTGGTTCTAAGCAATTATTCTGTTTTGGACAATTACTGCAAATTACCTGTCATTAGATGGTATGGGTTAGTTTTCTTCACTTTAACTGAAAGTTGAATCATGCCCTAGTTTTTCTTAGTAACTTTTTATAGTTCTATCATTCATCATTTGATGAAAATCATTTTGAATCCAGTTTAATTTCCTGCCACTGCCACTTCTTGGAACAAATAGTTCTTTAAGTTTATTACCCACTATGAATAAGGGCTTCCTGATCTTTACTCTAAGATAACTTTGCTCAATTTCAGTGTTTTACCTCTTATCCACTGTATCAGAATTAGGCAAATAAATACATTGATAACTTGTTATTTCCCTGTCTACATAGATTTTGATCCTATTTTTCCATACCTTCACATTTTAAATTAAAAGATTACCTACCATCAGACAAATGTATTATGTGATGGTACCTAATTTTCTAGAAACATATATATTTAATTTTTATAAATTTATTTCTTATTCATTATTTTCTTCTTTCTAGTAAAGAGGAAGGGGAACAACAACAAATAACCCTAAACAAACAAACAAATCTGACAACTACTCCCCTTCTCCCTTCTTAACAACCATCTTATCTCAGTTTTTTACAAAGGTTGTTTTCCCATGTTAGCAAGGGTCATCGTTTCAGAGTTTGAAAGATGAGAAATGGCTGTCTTGGTTGTTCATGCTCTGTGCTGCTGGAACTGAGCCCTTGGGTGATAATTATACTGGGAGTCAGGAAGGTGCTCTCAACAACATGAACCTTGTTCTTTAAAAACATATTGTTTGGGGCACCTGAGTGGCTCAGTGGGTTAAGCTTCTGCCTTCAGCTCAGGTCATGATCTCAGGGTCCTGGGATGGAGCCCTGCATTGGGCTCTGGACTCAGCAGGGAGCCCGTTTCCCCCTCTCTCTCTGCCTGCCTCTCTGACTACTTGTGATCTCTCTCTCTCTCTGTCAAGTAAATAAGTAAAATATTTTAATTAATAAATAAATAAATAAATAAAAGCAAACATTGTTTTATATTGATTCAGGGCATTGTATTTTGGTTTGTTTCTACTGCTATAATTAAAATGCAAAAGAACTTGTTAAATATTTTGGTTGTGCCAGCACAGGCTTTTGCCTGAAGGTGAGAGAAAGATGACAAACCAAACCAAATAGCAGTTACAATTAAAATTGCCTGCAATGTATTTTTTTGTCTATAGATAGTTACACACAATTTGAATTTTGTGCTGTTAATATTTTTTTCTTTGAACTTCCCTATTCATTCTGGCTTCCATTTTTCTGCTTATTTTCACTTAATCATGAGATCTTATCTTTATTTCATTAGTGCCTTTCATTTATCAAAAAAGTTTTATGTTATCCAGCAACTTTAAGATTTCAAATTTTAGAGACTTTATAAGTTAAAAAGATTATGATACAGTCTGATCTCCATATGTAATCCCAAATAAAAGCAATAGAAACATGTTAAATGACTCTGCCAAAGTTCAAATTTCTTCTGAGTTTTTCACAATTGTTCCATAATCCTGAGGTTATACAATGTATCTAATAGGCTTTTGAAATATTTTTTTTCAAATTATAAAAGCTTAAGTTATATTGATGCTTTTGCTATGGTCATTCCTTCTCTCTAATAATAAATTAATTATATATTAAATTAATCCAATGCCATTTATTCCAATTTTGCAAACTAGATATGTTGCTTTTTGTAAGATCCCATAAGTACTTATAAAACTAATCTGTGACTGGTTCTCCCCTTTTTTCTGGGCACATCCCCAACCCCTTGGAGTTAGTCACCAATAAATGACTCATGTTTAAGATGTTTGGGTGTTCAAGTTTTGCTTGCATCTTGCAATTGCCTTTAATCTTTGAATTATTAGTCATTTTTGATACTGGGTAATATCTCTGGTATTTAGAGGCTTAGTTAATTATCCTATCCTATGTGTCATCTCAAGTAGAAAGCAAAGAGTTGAATTCTATGGTCTAAGAGTATAGGTATGTTTAGCTTTAGTAGATAATGCCAAACAACTTTCCAAAATGATTTTATCAACTTATACCTCCACCAATAGTCTGTAAGAGTTCCACTTGTTCTACATCTCAACAATACTAGGTTTTGTTACTTTAGAAAAAAATTATCCATTTTAGTGGGCTTGCAGAGGCATGGCATTTTTGTTATAATTTACAATTTTGTAAGCCTATCTGCAATTTGAAATACCTTTTTTGAGAATTGTCCAAGTCATTTTCCTTTTCTTTTTCTTTGTTTGGGTTTTCTGACTTTTTACAATTAGTTTTGTGGGTTTTCAAAAATATGGATGGATGTAAGTCTATTGTGGAATGCAGGTATTGAAAGTATCTTCTAATTTGTGGAATTATCTTTTGGTAATTTTAATGAAGTCTAATTAAATGTTTTACCTTGTGGTTATTGTTTTAAGTTCCCTCTTTAAGAAATCTTCAACTACTCCAAAGTCATGAAGATTTTCTCCTGTAAAAAAGTATTCTTTTATTTTTTTAAGATTTTACTTATTTATTTGACAGAGAAAGAAAGAACACAGGTGGGGGAGTAGCAGGCAGAAGGAGAGAGAGAAGCAGACTCCTCACTGAGCAGGGAGCCCAGTGTGGGGCTCGCTCCCCAGACCCTAGGATCATGACCTGAGGTGAAGGCAGGCACTTAACCCACTGAACTGTTCAGGTACCCCATAAAGTATTCTTTTCTAACATACACATCTAAATTCTACTTTAGCTTTATTGGAATTTTGGATATGACTTAGATTTCATCATCTTTTGTGCCACATCATATCATGACAATTTAAGTATTAACAGTAATTTAGGGTTTAAAATAGAAATTAGAACCCACATGGTACGGGAAGAGATGAGGAAGTATAAGTCCAGAAGGCTGCAATTGAGGTATTAAAGAAATAGTCACTAAAATGGCTTTCATTGGAATATCTGGATATATTTGAAAAGCCAAAGCTTGAGGAAAATCTGAAAAGGCTTCACATTTAGCTGTTAAGTTATATATAACATGCTTCATCTAGAATCTGCAGAAGTTTTCTTCTTAGTGGTAGAATACATGAATATCAATAATTTATTCTTTACTTTGGAGGGATTGTATCAGCAAGCCCCAGACCACCAAACACCATCCTGATATAGTGGACCCTAGAATTAGTGTAGTTTTTTTCTGTTACCCTCAGAAGTTCATGTGTCTTACCAAGGCCATTAGTGTACTTACTACTTCTTGCTTATCTGGTTTAATTAACATGATGCCATCTATGTATAGTGAATCGATATCCTATAGTGTGACCCTGTGTTCAGTTATCTTTGAAATTCTTTCAGTTTTTTTTAACTCTACCTGAGTAAGTGGCTAAAGGTCTCTTTAGAGGAAGGATTGGGAAAATAAATATTCTATTCACTTGCCATGATGTTGCAGAGACTCAGTGTTTACTATGTCCGTGAGTTTCAAGGACTGGCTCTAATCAAAAAACTAAGCAGGAGACTGGATTTTTTGTTTTTGTTGTTTTGCTTTTTGCTTTTGTTGTTTTTGTTTTTGTGGCTGAAAAATTTATTTAATCATTTTTCTAATTTTGGAGATGTTTAATTTTTTCATTTTGATGGAATTTTTTTATTGAAGTATAATTAACATTAACTCCTATACTAGTTTCAGGTATACAACATAATAATTCAACAATTCTGTACATTACTTAGTGTTCACCATGATAAGTGTAGTCACCACCTGTCACCAAATGACAGTATTACAATCTTATGCTATATTCCCTATGCTATACTTTTTCATCCCTATAACTGGAAATTTGTACTCATAATCCCCTTTATCTATTTCACCCATCATCACACTCAACTCCATGCTGGTAACTACCCATTTCTTCACAAGAGACTGATTGTTATAGGGACAGCTGCCTTCAAGTTCTTGGGTTTCTACTCTTTTTTGTTGTTGTTGTTTGTTTGTTTTTTAGTATTTATTTATTTATTTATTTATTTTCAGCATAACAGAATTCATAGTTTTTGCACCACACCCAGTGCTCCATGCAATGCGTGCTCCCCATAATACCCTCCACCTGGCTCCCCCAACCTTCCTCCCCTGCCCCTTCAAAACTCCTCAAGTTGTTTTCAGAGTCCATAGTCTCTCATGGTTCATCTCCCCTCCAATTTCCCTCAACTCCCTTCTCCTCTCCAACTCCCCATGGCCTCCGTGTTATTTGTTATGCTCCACAAATAAGTGAAACCATATGATAATTGACTCTCTCTGCTTGACTTATTTCACTCAGCATAATCTCTTCCAGTCTCATCCATGTTGCTACAAAAATTGGGTATTCATCCTTTCTGATGGAGGCATAATACTCCATAGTATATATGGACCACATCTTCCTTATCGATTTGTCTGTTGAAGGGCAACTTGGTTCTTTCCACAGTTTGGCGACCGTGGCCATTGCTGCTATAAACATTGGGGTACAGATGGCCCATATTTTCACCACATCTGTATTTTTGGGGTAAATACCCAGTAGTGCAATTGCAGGGTCATAGGGAAGCTCTATTTTTAATTTCTTGAGGAATCTCCACACTGTTCTCCAGAGTGGCTGCACCAACTTGCATTCCCACCAACAGTGTAAGAGGGTTCCCCTTTCTCCACATCCTCTCCAACATACGTTGTTTCCTGTCTTGTTTTTTGGCCATTCTAACTGGTGTAAGGTGGTATCTCAATGTGGTTTTAATTTGAATCTCCCTGATGGCTAGTGATGATGAACATTTTTTCATGTGTCTGATAGCCATTTGTATGTCTTCACTGGAGAAGTGTCTGTTCATATCTTCTGCCCATTTTTTGATATGATTATCTGTTTTGCATGTGTTGAGTTTGAGAAGTTCTTTATAGATCCTGGATATCAACC